>JAOVVB010012416.1:0-16657 GCA_028570985.1 Heterobranchus longifilis | reverse complement strand
AGCAATTCCTAATTTTAAAACTGAGGAATTAAGGTTCCATGATATAGTCCATATTTCTACTGTCTGGTACCACTGACTCAGTGTTTACAATTCTAAAGCCTTTTACATAAATTTCAGAAGTGGCAGATAGAAATGTTCAGTGTCCTGCCATGAGGGGGGGTTGTAATTATTTTTATTTATGACACAATTTCAATACTTTTATCCATTATTATGGTTTATTGACTTACATAACCTTTTAGTTTAGGTTATACAGATTTTAGGGATATGAAGCATTTGAAGATACTCCAAGATATGCCATCACAATGTAGGCACTGGAGGACCATTTCTATTGCAGAGTTCAAAGGGTTAAAACTTGTGATCATTTGATGTGTTTTAGTTTTAACAAGTAATTCAATAATCCAAAAAAGCTGCTAGATTAATCAATAATGAAAATAATCTTCAGTTGCAGTCCTAGTGTTTGGGCACAGTTGGTGTTTAATGTTTGTCACACTATAAGTCATGTTTAGCACGTGTGTTGTGTGTGTCTGGCTTTGTGCATTGATGTGTTTTTGCCTGCTTGTGCATGTTGCATCTTTTCACTGTGTACGATCTCTCAGGTGTGACCAGTACGTCACCCAGCTGGACGAGATGCAGAGGCAGCTGGCAGCGGCCGAGGATGAGAAGAAGACACTGAATTCTCTGCTGCGTATGGCCATACAGCAGAAACTGGCTCTCACTCAGCGTCTGGAGGACCTGGAGGCCCCTCATTCTCCCCACAGCTTGAACAGCAGCCCCCGCCGTTCTCGGGCCAAAGAGCTCGCCGCCAAGTCGGGCCGGGCCCCACGGAGCCCCCGAAGCAGCCCTGCACGGCCCCCGCTGAGAAGCAGTCCGCGGGCCAGCCCCGTTCTCGGCGGCAGCGTCTCTGCGATGGCCACGCACCACCTGCGAGGTTTAACCCGAAGTCTCCACACGAGCCCTGTAAGAACCTCTCTCTCTCTTTGTCCTGACAACCCCAACCAGACCAGCAGCCGCTCTCGCAGAGGCAAGGGTCTCCCACGGGACGCCACCTTCATCAGAAGTCATAGCGTCAGTGATATTTTTAACCCAGAGCTGAGTCCTGGCTGCTCCCTAACACGTAAAGGCTCCATCAGTTCTGTGAACAGCGAGTTAATGGTAAACAAAACACAAGCCGGTGATTCAAGAAAAAGTCGGAGAGCTTCGGTCCCTGTGCGTCAGGACACCTTCATTACAACTCGCGTTGTACCCGCCTCTTCCACCAGGCGGAAGTCTTCTCTGTTTTCTTCATCCATAGATAATCTAACCTCTTCTAAAGCTTTGCGTGTGTGTCCTAACACATCTGAAGCATGGGGTGAAAGTAAACAAAATCCTGATCTAAAACCAAACGTCGATACTTCTGTAAGAAGAAAACCGCTGAATTACAGGTCTAATTCTGTACAAGCAGCAGCTGCATGCCGTAACACATTTCAGTCAGAAGCAGTGACAACCACGTCCCTGCCTGTTCACAATCCACCCGGTAAGAACAGGATGACGGGGGTCTGTAGAGAGTCTAGGCGTAGATCATCCGCCTCCACAAGTAGAAGCACGGAGGAATCGCTCATTAACGTCAGTAAGAGCTCTGCTAATAGAGCTCAGGGTACACCTGCCCGGCCCCGCAGCTCGCACTCAAAATCATCTCGCAGGAAATGAGATAAAGTCGCCACCAGATGTATGCTCGATACTAAACTACTTTATCTATAGCTATACATTATGTGATAAAAATCAAAACATCATTCATGCTATAAAATATTAAATAAGCAATCTTTATTTGTATGTGTTTTGCACAGTTTTTGTTTAATTCTTATTAATTAGTTAGAATTGTTTGCTTTTATACATCTCATGTAGCTGCTTTAGACCCTAATTGATGATCCTTTATATATTATTTTGATCCATTTATCCATATTAATTACTAGGGGTGGTAATCTTTAGGCATCTCATGATTCGGTTCAGAGATCTACAATGCGATTTATGAAACGATTATCCATGCATCAAACTTCTATACATGATTTCTTTTTTCTCACTGTGTCACTACTTGCTACTTTTAAAACACAGCGCATTTGTAATGATCTATAATCAAATTAAGCAAATGAAACCTCCCTTACAGTTCACCATTTAATTGGTTCAGCCGTGAGGAATGTAAACACGGCACGTCACGTTTTACATACATTCCAACCTTGTTCAGAAAGCACAGAGGAGACACTTTGTTTTTGTCTCCAGGGCTGAAGTCGATACTCACTCCGGATCTAACCCCCCCGTCACTCCACTCAGCAGCCGGGAAAACAAGACACAGAAACCTCTGTTGGTCTTGAGGAGCTGCAGCGTTTATTGATGCAGAAACTGCAAACTCCACTGTACATTCAGTTTATATCTTCAGCGCTAAATTTAAACTCTCCACTGCTCCGATCGCTCTTTTTCATTCACCGTCACTCTCTCTCTACACACACACACACACACACTCTGCTATTCTCCAAATGAGAATACTCTTACAACACAGGCGATCATAATGTTGAGAATTGGGTTTTACATTTTTTTTAAAGTATAGACTTCTCTGCATCAAGACATAATCTTTCAAGAGAGAATCACGATGTATCGAAGAATCAGTTCTTTCCCCGCCCCTATTAATTACCTTCACCTTTTTCACATATATTTTTTTTTAATTTGAACTAAATATGTTTTTTGTGTCTCTGTCTCACCCTGTCTCTGTAGCGCTGAAACACTCCTTCCATTACTCCAAACCCCCTCTTCTCCATAAGGACCTGTCTTCATGTTGACTCCCTGGCTCCCTCCTCCTTTCCTGACTCAAGACATCCTGTCCATCCCAGATATGATGCAACATTCCCCAGTCTACCCACCAGAACCATGGAATTAAAAAAAGTAAAAAAAAAAAAGTTTAAAAAAAAAACCTCTCATCCCACCCTCTTGGTTTTCTCTGCTTTGGAGCGGAGAAACCTGCATGCAGCCTGGAGAAGGATGAAGAGACAAATGTGCTGCTCATTGCTCTGTGAAGTCATTGATTGTGTCTTGTCCCCGAGTGGATGCAACCTCCATCTGGTCTTGTTCAAGGCTGCTGTGTGTTGTGGTGAACCATTGACAGTATTTATTCCAGAATGAGGGACCTTTCATGTGCAGTGTTTACTGTCCTCAGAGTCTGATTCAAGGCTGTATACGTCTTTACACTCTTGCCTTTAGTCTGACGTCCTGGTCAGGCCTGTCTGGCGTCTTTTAGTGTCTGTAAGCCTTTAGGTCATCTGTGACAACTCTCCCAAGTAGTTGTTTTTGTAGAACAATGCAGCCTTATTACATACTTGCTATCCCACAAGTAGAGAGCTTGCTACCCCCTTGAGGTTTCTCCCTTTCACTGGTGGTAAAGTTACATGCCCTTTTTTTTTTTTTTAAACCTGTGACGTCTGGCTCTTTGGCTTTGCCCTCAGCCACGCCCTTTAACTAGAGGTCAGTAAACATGCTGTTGCATTGATGGAAGTAAATCAGCCATAAGCTCACCACCTCAGGTCAAACGGAGTAATCAGTTACATGATTTGGGAGATCTTTAATGTGCATCTTACTTTGCAAACTATGCAGACCAAGTCAGGACAGTGCCTGTATACTTCCTGCTGTTCTTTAGAACCAGGGTGGCTTCACTTTCAGTAATCAGTGGCTGGCTGCTGCTGTTTTATAACAGCCATTTAGCATCTCTCACAATGAGCAGCTTTTGGAAATCATCTGGGCGTGCTAAGTGGCATGCATCCCATTGGCTGATTATGTAATTTCCTGCTTGTAGGGCTGTGGGTTTTAAAAGACACTGAGTGCATTTACATCGACATGAATAACCCGTGGTGATCAGGTTTTTGAAGTATCCCGTTTCTGTGTTTTATCATGTAAAGTCGTTTTCAGAAATCTGGATAAGCCAGAATACACTAGTTGGAGTAAACCAAAAGAAACAACTTTTCTACTTTTTCATGTATACACCTTATCCTGCCACTGACTATCTGCACTGACGCAGCTTCAGCCAAGTGATGTAATAGAAACCCAAACACAGGGTTCCCACGTGTCCTGGAAACCCTGGAAATTTAGAGACTAGTTTTCCAGTCAGGGAAACACCTGGAAATTGATTAAAATGACCCTGGATATTTTTATTGTATTTTAGCCCCTCAGATCACCTACGTAAACCTCGGTGTGCATTTTGTTTGAACCTCGACTTGTTGGTAGGATAAGCTGCACCGTATGAGACTTCAAAGCGGGTTTATGGGAAGCCGCAAGTGGAATTATATGACAGTTTGTGAAAGTGCTGGAGCGAAAGCATGTCACTTCTGGAGCGATTTAAAAAAAAATAAAAATAAAAATAAAAAATACTTTGATGAGCTGTAAGACATGCTCTTATCTTGTTCTAAATAAAAAAAATAATTTAAAAAAATAATAAATAAATAAATAACAGAGTTTGTCTTTCGGTAATGGAAGAGGCTGCATATCTTAATCCATTGCTCCCCTGTCCTATACTGTGGTGTGGAGGACAGTGTTATAAGGAATAGCTCAGTACGTATAGTGTGTGTGTGTGTGGTTGAGAGAGATGGTAACGGTGGATTTGCTCAGAGCAGACAGCTGCTTGCGATTGACAGAGAGAAGAAGTGAACAGTTAAGTTGTCAAATGGTAGTAACTGTGCAGTGTAGTGTTTAATATTTCCTGTTGCTCGGTTTGATTTTACATGACAGCGCCTGTGCAAATAGTTTAATTTATTCGACAAACATATTCCAATACCATCGTAAAAACATGATACCAGTGTTTAAGACAATTGTCAGGGATAAGACGACAAAGTCCAGGACTTATTTCCATCGTGCAGTGATCAGTAATCGGGATACTAGTATTTATCATGTCAGGGTTTTTCCTGGCTCAGGATGAGCCTTTGGGGGGCGACTACGCACAACAGTGTAAAATACAGCAGCTGTGGATGAGAGGGGAGTCTTTAAGTTTGTTCAACAGTTGTTTGATAAATTGCTGTTAAATACATTGGAGAGGATTTTAATAGCTATTTTTATTCTGAATTCTTTTCATCACCAACATTTTTTCTATGCAGGAAAAAAATAATTTCTCTGTGCTCGTGTAAACACCATATCCCGAATATGATCATTAACGGGTTATTCATATCCATGTAAATGCACTCATTGTCTGACATCACTCAAGAATTCAAGTGACTTGGTTTACCTTAAAAAAAAAAAAAAGAAAAGTTGGGCCATGCACATTTCTCTTGGTTACATATTCATAATAATAGTTCCCATTCAGCTTCTGCTTTTTCTCACTCCTATGAACAGCTAATCAACGATACTCATGTTTTGTATTCCATCATTTAACGTCACCGTGCTTTTGTCTGCTACCAAAGTAAGCATGTCGTAATGAACTAGTATTACCCACAACAAGCTAGTTTTCTTCTCCTGTGGCTACAACATCCATGGTTTTCAGTAGGAATAGTGCTAGAAGGCTGCTGTTAGAGTTGCTGCTTGTAGACAAATAATAATGTCCCATAATTAAAAAAAAAAAAAAAGCATTATACAGTGCTTTGCATCTAGTAGCACATTATGACTTAAAACAAAGAATAAATACATTTTACTAAACAAAACATTTTAAAAGAGACGTAACTCTTATGTGACATTGCTTTGCTCCGCAGAGCTCCTGGATTGCAAAGGAAAAAAAAAAACATGTAAATGTATCTGCTGATTCCCCAACATGGGTTGCTTATAAAGTAGTTTGATGCCAGGGCTGTGATTTGAGGACAGCAGCACATATGTTAACATTAGCACTGTAACAACACCTGTCTCATTGAATGCAGTTTAAATTCAAATTGAATTGACCTGATGAGACCAATCATGATCTTTAAGACCACATTTGGAAACGGCTATTTGAAAAATGAGACCTGAATGCAAGAAAATATTGACTCAACTGTCCTGTGGTTTCATAGAAGAGGCCACATCCTGCTGATTTGTTTTATTTTAGTGCCTTGGTTTTGATCTTGTCTGTTGTTTTTAGACTACATCACATTTTCTAAATAGAGGCTACTATTCAACACTGTAGTTTTTGAAAGTATGTTTTATTTACTTTTGAGGAAACTCATTAAGCAGTGTTAGCACTGAATAAAGCGATATCTCATTTTGGTAAAATATTTTCACTTTTTAGCTAGCATGCCTTGTATGAACTCATTAGTGTTACCTAGTGAATAATGAATGCAGAAAGCATAATGTATCAAAAACATTATAGATATAGAAGGTTACATTCCCTCGCTAAAAAGTGGAAATGCTTTAACATTATGTCACATTGCTTCGAAGGTTGTAAATGGATTTCTTAATCTATTTAATTCACTCTGTGCAGATGTGTGTATAATTTAATTACCATTGTTGTACAATATTTTAACTGTATTTATGTGGTCTGCGTTCTGTGTAAATTGTTCTGGACGATGACGTGCACACACTCCGCATAACACATTTGATGGTCCTCAACTTTTGTGTGTATGCAGTTTCCTTTCATTGACCTGTGAACCACTTTTCATGAAGAATAAAAACAAGCCAACACTGTATGTTGATCCTGGTCTTTTCAGTTTAAACATAGTATGTTGGAATCCTGAGATGCTTTCTGTTTATTATATGGGATTATACAACAGGCTGCTATTGTTTTATGGTAAAGTTTCTGCTAAACACATACTGTCCTGTCTGTGGTATGTGATGGTAAAAGCACTCGTTCTAAAATCTTACTGGAATCTTTTCTTGGATTCTTGCAGCATGCTACATACTTAGTTTTAATCTGCATTTTAAATACACTTGAGTGTGGAGTCAAAGGTGACTCAGCTGAGCCGTTTGACTAATGCCAGAATTTCCATCTCGGTGTGACTGAGTGCAAAGACGTCCGTGTGACAGACCAAACAATCCAGGGAGTGTTGGACATGAGTAATCTTGTGCAAATATTCCTCTGTGATTTGTTACATTTAAAAAAAACAATCACTACAGATAGTTTAATGTGATGAAGAGACAGGTTTTTAGGGAACCTTTAAGAAACATTCTCTAAAGGTTTTTAGGGAACCTTTAAGGAATATTCTCTAAAGGTTTTTAGGGAACCTTTAAGGAATATTCTCTAAACGTTTTTAGGGAATGTTCTCTAAAGGTTTTAGGGAACCTTTTGGGAATGCTCTCAAGGTTTTTAGAGAACATTTAGGGAATGCTCTTTGAAAGTTTTCTAAAAAAAAAAAAAAAAACCTTAGAGAACATTCCCTGAAGGTCCAGAGAATGTTCCTAAAGGTTTTTAGAGGACCTTTAGAGAACCTCTGAAGGTTCCCTGAACATCCTAGTCAACTATAATATGGTGGCACAGGAAATCCCTCTTTTACAAAAGAGTTTACAATTTAAAAATGACAGTAGAACAAAAGCAAATAATTAACCAAGTGCATCAAAATACAAAGTTAATACATCACTTGAAGCATAACCTCTAGTCAAAAACATTTACAACAAAGATTAAAGCCCTTAAAACTACTTAGAGACATCAGACTATCAAGCTTCTTAATCTGTGTTTGATTATTTCTGTGAGCATGGAGCGACGTATTCTACAACGGACTTTTCAATCTTAGTACTTCCTGTTGAAACCTGTATCCAAGGCCAGCCTGCACAACAGTTTTGATAAGAGCCAGATCTACTTGTGAGGAGTTAAGATAAATAAAACAGTAGTCTGTTTAGATAACCTTTGTGAGCAAACATGAAGCAATAACACATGTTCTTGCACTGAAAGAAAGGCACAGCCACACTGTCAACAAAAGTGCGTGCCATACAAGTGGTAAACATCAATGGTTCCCAGCCTTTTACCTTAAGGGACCCCCTTTCTATCATTGAATAAACTGACGATGGTGACTAAGTAACAATATTTTATGGATATTTCATATTATATTCTATGCATAACAATAACAGTACAGAACAATGCATAAACTGTCCAATTAACCCAAGCAGTAAACTCAATAACTGCAGGAAACTTGTGCAAAACAAGACACTTTGAGCAGATTATTGAGTTTTCCTGTTACTTTGGAACTTTTAATACAATTCTTTGTTTTTAACAATCATGCATACTTAATATGCTTTTTTTGTTGTTGTTGATAAATTCCTTTTTTCCCCTCCCTGACTCTTGCCCATTGTTCTCTTAGCTCTTTGGTTGTTGAAAATACATTATTCCCATTTTTGCTGGGGACCCCCTGGAAGCCCCTCAAGGCCTCCCTGGACCTCACTTTGAGAACCACTGCTGTAGTAGAGTGCAGAGCGCTGTAGTGTAGTTGTGCAGAAATATGTCAAAAGAAGACATTTCTACACAGGAAAAAGATACAAAGCAACAAAATTAATGTTATATTCTATAAGATTTTTTATGTGTTTTATGTGTGTCTGTTTTTTATGTGGATTACACAGTGGACAAGCAAGGGACTGTAGACTGTAGTTACAAAGTAACCCCTTTGTAATCCCCGACATTTTGATCAGTAACTGTAATTGAATTACATATTTTTTCCCTCAGTAACTGATTACAGTTACATTTATTTTGTAATTAGATACAGTATTTCCCCCCCCACTTTCTTTATTGTACACAAGTTCATATACAGAAGTACAAACGTACAAATATATACACAACAAACAATACAAAACAGAAATAAAGAAAAAAAACCAAGATCATGAAAAAAAAAAAGAGATAAATTACATTTACATTTTATAATGCCAGAGTTTGTGTGATATATTGATAACATTAAAATTGTTTATTAATTTAAGGGTCTTAATAGCTTTTTTTGTTTTTAAGATTAGAAATAATTCGTGCAATATTGTTTGAATTCATTAATAAAGTGCAGGAAAGTTGGCTTGATTCCTGTTATTTCAATATTCATCTTAAGTTTCTTCTTAAGAAAGTTATAGCTACATCAATCCAGCACATTCTTGTGTGTATACATTGAAAAAAAAAAATAGATGGGAGATGCTTTCTTCTTCTAGTCCACAGAAATCACATTTATAATCAATATTCAGACTTTGTAACACAAGTTTTGCAGGGCAAATTCTATGTAATATCTTGAAATACACTTCCTTAATCTTGTTAATTATACAATATTTGTCACAAATTCATTATATATCATTTAATAACCCAGACCAAAAACATTTACATGTCGGGACAGTAATGTGTGTTACAGGTCACTAGTGACTCCCCACCACCATAGACATATATACACCACTGGCTATGATTGGCTGCAGGGACTACCGCCCCTCCCCTTTAATTGAAGGGCGTGTTTATCCGGGGCATGTCTGAGAGGGATTGTTTTCATCTGCTTGCGTGGTACCAGCAGCAGCAGCAGCAGCAGCAGGTTTTTAGACGTGTTTACATCACATTTGCACAGTAAAAATGTCTTTTAAAGCAGTGGGCACAGCATTGACCCGTACACTGTGGACTAGAGGACACAGGACTCCTCCTGTAGCGCGATCCCACAAAGTGAATAGACTTTCTACAACGTGCAGGGAGACAGCAGGAACAAAGCATGGCTGCGAAAAAACAAAAGGGCAAAGTTGCACCTCGGGCTCGGACGTGCCCGACGTGCCATCATCCAGCGAGCCTCCTAAGAAGCGTGCCAAGGAGCCCGTGGGTGCTCCCGGTGTCACCGGTGTTAGAAGACGGTCATACACCTCCGCCGCGGCTCCGGTGAACCAGAGGCACTCCCTGTGGGCTCGGTACAATGACACCAAACGGCTGGTCCACGGTAAGCACAGCTCAGGGGCCCCACTTTGTCCACGAGGCACCCCCAAATAGCAACCGTCCACGTCACCAAGGCTTTTTTTTTAGCCGTTAGTGAAGAACATTTTGTTCTATCGGATTGTTTTTTCGATCCTCTTACAAAGTCTCGTTAGCCAAACCGGACAGATGGCACAATAATGCTGTTGCTTCCTCAATTCGGATGAAGTTTCAACAACTGTATGCTCCTTTAAATTAAACGACAAGTCAATAACATGTTTCCTACAGTTCCTCTGTTGGTCCAAAAAACAACCCTTAACTTTAGCTAACGAAAAATACAAGCTAGTTAGCTAGCTAGCTAGCTTATAGGCAAGTCAAGGTAAGTTTATTTACATATAGCACATTTCAGCAACAAGGCAATTCAAAGTGCTTTACACAAAACAAGACAGTCATTTAAAAAAAACAGTTAAAACTCATTTAAAAGAATGGGAAATAAAATATAGCTGAGATATATTAAATAAAAGAATAAAAGTTACAGTGTGAGAGATTAATAATTATGTTAGGGATGCCCCCTCTTAGTCGACTAGTCGATCGTTTTGGTCTTAGCTGACAAACATTTCTTTAGTCGATTAGTCATTTTTTATGCTTTTTTCATGCTGAGTGACTTGTTTGCAAGAAACTTATGAGCACTTCTTTGATAAATACAATTTGTGGAGACACTCAGTTTTACAGAGGTGTCGATTAAATCAACTAATTAGTCGATAAAATCGCATGAGTGCTAGTCGACTGAGAAATTCTTTAATCGAGGACAGCCATAAATTATGTGATTTAATTAAAGGCAGCGTCAAACAGAAAAGTCTTCAGCCTTGATTTAAAAGAGCAGAGAGTCTCAGCAGACCTGCAGTTTTCTGGCAGTTTGTTCCAGATATGTGGAGTTTAAAAACTAAACACTGCTTCTCCGTGTTTAGTTCAGACTTTGGGGACAGAAAGCAGACCAGTACCAGGAGGTTCATAATCTATCAGAAGATCAGATGGGTTACATTTTCATCTGCTATTTTAATGTACTTAGCAATTACTTTTAGCCAATAGTTGAATATAGTTAGCCTACATTCAGGGCTGCAACTAACAATTTATTATTATTATTATTATTATTTTTTTTTTAATTAAAGATTAATCTGCCTATTGTTTTCTCGATTAATTGTTTGTTCTATAAAATGTAAGAAAATAGTGAAAAATGTCCATCCCAGTTTCTCAAAGTCCAAAGTATTTTGTCCAAAACCCAAAAATATTCAGTTTAATATGATGGAAAACAGAGAAAAGCAGGAAATCTCATATTTTCTGCCGACACCCATTCACAACCTGACTCAGGTGCCCCTAACGGCCCACTTGGTGGGTCGGACACATGACACATCCTTTCAAGAACAATAAAAGTGAAATTGTTGAACTCTCCTCTAGTCAGTTTAGAACTGAAGAAGCCTCTTGGACGAGAGGTGAAACGTCTTTGAGAAACTGCAAGCAGTCCAGTTGCCTACGTTAGCTCCCAGCCATGAAAAATTACTTTAACTATTAGCCTAATCGATTATCAAAATAGTTTTTCGTCGACGACTAACATTAATGGTTCCAGCTACATTTGTTAAAGTTAACAGCAGTGTGGTGGTGCACATGTGTAACGTCAAATGATCAAAATAGAGCAGAATGAAGCATGAAAAATGTAAGTAAAAAATAAACTTGGAAGAGTGATCATACTTTATAACACCATGGAGATAAGGTTTGTTTATTAACATATAATGTTACAAAGTAAAATACAAATATTTGCTTTTCAAAGTTGCCCTCCTTTTTGTATGTGGGGGAATACATATTAAGATCATTAAGTAACAATATCAATCAGTAATAAGCAAATGACAAGATAAGCAAATTTGTAAAAAGACCCAATTCCAACTAAAAGTCCTGCATTCAAAAGCTTACTTAAGTAAAAGTACAAAAGCAAAAGGTACTTTCAACAGTAAAAAATACTTATTATGCAGCATAATGCCCTCCTAAAGTGCTATTCTGATTTATGATGATTGATATTACTGATGCATTAACACGCAAACAATATTTTAATGTTGCAGCTTGTCGAGATGGAGCTAATTTTCACTACTTTATATACTGTTAGATTGTTTATTTCTAACAGTGCATCATAATTTCTAAACGGATCATATGTTTTTTTTTTTAAATGTAAAATCTAGCTGTGAGGTAAATATGGAGTATAAAGTACAATATTTGCCTCCGAAATGTGGTGGAGTAGAAGTATAAAGTAGCATAAAATGGTACCTTGTATTACAAGGGCCCCACTAGATACATGGCATGTTATTACTAGTTTACTGTATACTCAATGCACATTTCTTATGTAATAATTGTATAGGAAGTTTTTCTCTCAGTAACTGATTCAAATTCAATTCTAAACATAATTTGAATTAAAGCTGGCTGTGCACTCTCTGTAGTAATTTCATAGATTGAATCTTTTGAAATATAACTCAGCATGGAAATAGAGGCCTTTCCAGAAGTAGAATGTCTGTATAGGAAAACTGGCTACTGAACTAGTTGTTCCATGTATGTTCTGCTGCACAGCTGCAGCCCTCGGTGACCTGTCCCAGGACTAAAGGCCATGGCCCACTTTCTCCTGTAGACCCACAGTGACAGTCCTGTGCTCATATGCCAGCCAGGAACAGACTGCAGACTGTTTGTTTAATCTGTGCCCATGTGTTAGCTGCGTGGTTGTTGAACTTATCAAAGTGTGCAACAGTGACTAAGCAAAATTCTTAAAATAGATCATAAAAATAACCTTTTTTACAAGAGGTAATGAATGCTATGCTCCCAATTGGCGATAAATTAAATACTCTTCATTTTGTAAGGGCTGTACAAAATGTGTTTTTTTTTTTTTTTTGGACGGGAGTAAGCACACATTACGCAACCTCTGATGAGCTTGCCAACCTCACTGGATTGAAAACAGCAGTGGAATTACTGCTTTCATCTGTGCATAAGTGCATACTCAGCAGGTTTCATAATACAGAGAATATTACAGATTTTTCTTTTTTACATTGCGGATGGCCTAATCCTTCCCTCCTTCCTCAAATGAAAACTGTGACTTGTGTTTGATTCCCTTCTGTCTGATCCGATCTGACTTTTTGACGGGTTTAATTTGAACGAGAGTTTCCCCATCTGCTCTCAGACCTGATCCCGCCGGGTGCCTGTAACCTCCTCAACTCCTCCACCGTCTACGCCAACAACGAGGTCCACCTGGACGAAGTGGACATCTACGGCTTTGACTATGACTACACGCTGGCTCTGTACTCAAATGCGCTCAACACAATGATCTACAATAAAGCAAGAGACTTCCTAATCGAGCACTTTAAGGTGTGTTTTACAGTAGTTACCAGTTTCCACAAGATATGGAGTAGTAGGGAAAAAGTAGCCCCCCTGGGAAAAATGTTGTCTGTAAAAGCCCAAATTTGGTGACCTCTGGCACAGTCTAATGCCACTATTCCATCATATCGATCTTAATTATTGCTTATTTTAAAAGGTTTGCCTACCTGGTTGTAAACATGTAGTGAATTATTGTAAAGGAGAATTATGCTTCTTGTGTGTTTTAGCCCACACAGTCTGTAAATAGCTATTAATATTGAAAACCTTTGTAATTAAGAATCATTAGACCTTAGTTATTCTTTTTTATTTATTTATTGACACCTTCACTGTCAGGTTAATTTAGACATGCCATGGTTAATGTATTGTTTTACTAGAAACTAAATGCACCCTCATTCAATGAAAATACACAACAGGTTTTTAATCCCATGTCTAATCCAGCCTATGTATTGGTTTTAAATTAATTTATTAATAAAATTAACCTATGCCAAAAATAACTCTAAAATAACAAAATGTGAATCTACTGAATCATGAATGAATGAATTGCTGTAAAAAGTGCAATGTAAATAAAGATCATTCATTCATTAAATTAAAATGTATATAATAAAGTAGCCGGCTGGATTTAGTAGTCAGCTGTTTGGCTGACAGCTGGAGCTCATGGAAAGTTACATCACATATACTGGCATTACAACTGCTTTTAGATTCAAGTTAATTTATGCATTTTGTCCTCCTGCATGACAGTACCCTGAAGACATCCGCAAAATTGATTACATCCCCAACTTTACCGTTCGGGGTCTTCACTATGACATCCATAAGGTAAATTCTTTTAAATCACGAATGTCCCGTTTCAGAAAGAGAACTTGTACAGATAATTACCAGTGAAAGTCTTGTCCTCCTCTGTAGGGTCTTCTGATGAAGATCGATGCTTTCCATTACATTCAGCCAGGAACAGTGTATCGGTAAGAGGCTGATGCTGTGTTGACACATCGTTTCATGGCAAAAATCATAATCATTATTATTATGGTCAATATTGAGATCACGATTACTCATTGACTTTTGAAACATGCATTTTATTTTATTATTTTTATTTTATTTTATAAAAAAAACAAAAACCTGTCTTTTTAACAGTGGATGTTCTTGAATTTATAATTAATCTGAAAAACAAATTTAAAAAAATATATAAGAAAAAAAAAAAGATAAATAATATATACATTTAAATAAATAAATAAATATAAAAATAAAAAATTAGATCAAAATAAATAAGATCAACTATATTGTAACATTTGTGCATTTCTACAACCTACTGAAAACTACTAAACATACAGTATATTCAATATATAAAAATAAATTAGACCAAAATAAATTAAATAAAATATGTTGTAGTGCAGTGCTACAACCTACTGAAAACTCCAAAACATATATTCAATATTTTTGATAAACTATATTAAACATATTCCAGTCAGTAACTCAGTGAAAAAGTGGGAAAGTGCACCGCTGTGAAGGAAAGATATTTATAACACAAGACAAAACGAGAGCATCATTGTGAAACGGAATACGGCACAATAATCGTTTTATCTCGATTATCTTGTTTTCATAATCGTTGGAAGCCAAAATCGTAATAGAAAATAAAATTTGATTAATCGGCCAGTCCTAATCCCTGCATCTGAAGGCAAAATCATCCATTTGTTTTGTCTGATAACGTGTGTGTGTGTGTGTGTGTGTGTGTTTTAAACTCTATTCTTGCATTCATGTGTGTTTGATGTTCCCAGGGGACTGAGCCCGGTGCCAGACGAGGAGGTCCTTCAGCTCTACGGGGGGACCTTCCATGTCCCCCTGCAGCAGGACAGCGGCTTCTACGGAAAGGTGAGGAGGATCGTTTTTAAATTATCGTCGTGTAGTAATATCAAAACAATTCAATAATCTATATCAGGTACTTAAGTTTGCAGTAACTTTATTGTGTGGAGAAGCTGCCTGACATTTATTACAGTTATTGCACTTTGTATTCAGATATTTTCTTCTCTGTGAAACATGTGTTTGGTTTGGCACAGATGTGAAAGCTCTTCTTAACTTTTTGGGATTAACACATCTGTTATAATCTGATCCGACCGCTCTCAAACAGGCATGTAGTTCAGGATTAAATCTCTTGCTGTCCAAAGATATTTCAAGTGCCTGGCTTTTGCGTGGCTTTACTATTACATAAATGCTCCGATGTTGGATTTTGTAATCTCATTTGTTCCGTTGTCGTCGTGAATTTACTTTTTTAAACTACACTCAATCATTAACCGGACTTGTTTGCTGTAATTAGGAGCAATTAAATTTGACTCTGATGTTTTGTAGCAGGCTCAAATAGTTTTCGCTCCATCGGGTCTTTTAAGTGCTTTCCTGCAGCAGGAAGTATGCCTCTCCATCTTCTAATTCTCCTCAAAACATTCCTATCCAAAATAGTTTTGCTGTGGCTCTTATCTCATTCTTTTTTTCTTAGTGGGCAGTGGTTGCAGTGAAAATAGTTCCTTATGTGATTAGGAAGTCTTGACTTTACAAGTTCACAAACATTTACTGCGTCCCAAGTAATTATCATCAAGCATTAAAATATATTTTCTATCACAGGGACCAAAGGTTAAGCAGTTCATGGACATCTTCTCCATTCCTGAGATGCCTCTCTTGGCCGTGACGAATGATTTTTTCATCACCAACGACATCGAGTATGATCCAGTTCACCTCTTCAAGGACGTCTCTGTGAGTTACGCACCCCAACTCTCGCTGCGTGCAATGTTACGTTTGTGGCCTCACCCTGTAGCTCATACTGAGAAGAACACTGGCACAGTGTATTTGACTGTTTTCACGCACTGTTATTCTTCAGCTGGAGGCTTTAGGAATCTGCTGAGTTCAGGAAAAATGTGCAGTGGGCTCTCATGGGTAGAGCAAAGAACAATAACTGCCCTTCCTCTTGGGTCTGAGGTGCCAGGGTTTCCTGTTACAGAGCACTACAGCTCAATATCTGCTTTGATAAACAAACATGCAAAATATCAGGTTCTTAAAGGGACAGTACACCACAAAATCAAAAATACATATTTAACCTGTAGTGCTATTTTAACAGATTGTTTTGGTGTGAGTGTTGGAGATATCGGTCGCAGAGATGTCTGCCTTTTCTCGAATATAATGGAACTTGTGCTCAAAAAATACATTTGATAAAAACCTCAGCAGCAATGTCTCTTTCCAGAAATCAGGACCCGGTTACTCTAGATAATCCACAGACCTTGTTGGGAGCCGTTTCATGGAGGAACTATTTTCTTTCTACCGAACTACACCCACCAACCGTATCACCGCGCAGAAGGAAGCGTGCATCTACTCATGGACTCGTGACAGGCTCGTGACAGCATGAAATGTAAACATTAATGCCGTCCTCCTCGGCTGAGCCATGGATGTATAATAAAACCTGGATACAGCGTTGGAGGCGGAGCTCCGTTCATTCCTATGAAAGCTGCTCAGTGGCGCATGAAGCCA
>JAOVVB010012392.1:0-16658 GCA_028570985.1 Heterobranchus longifilis | reverse complement strand
CTTGTTGAATGTGCTGTTCCTGCTATACATGCTGTGTGGAGAATAAAGTACTCCCAGCCATTTGCATTGGGCAGCAACGTAGCTCGCTCGTCTCTCCAAGTTCCTTTCTAGCGGTGAAAAACGCTACAATAATAATAAACGAGTGAAAAACTGGTTATATGCCAATGATATTCAGCTTCTAGACCCATGGTCTAAGACATTTACAGACCTAAACCCAAACGCAATCTGTTGCACAATGGTGAAGAAACCATCTTCTGTCCATGAACCTCATGATGCAATCAAGCAGGCATCGATTAAATACTACAGACAGGTTTTTCACTCGGTCCAGCCAGATCCAGCAGATTTAGGAAAATAAAGGACTTCATACTTAATGCTGATTGTTGTATAGCAATTTCATTCCATGAAAAGAAATCTTGTTTGTCAATATTTTTAAAAAAAGATTGAATTTTGAATTTGTTTTTTATCCTTTTAGCCACCACTATACAGTATAAACCACCCCCTCAAGAAACACATCAGCCCTAAAAACTGCCCTAAAAACTGTTTGACAAGTATATTTTTGACAGTAACATTAGTATTTTTATATGTTCTCATTTTTTTTCTTTCAGCTCATTTTAAACGTGCATACTTATAATGCATAATTAGGGAAACATGATAAAAATTAGATGTAATCCAGTATATACATACAAAAAAAAATGTAATCTACTTTTGTGCAATCAGTGCTATAGTTGAACAGGAAAATAAATATGATTCATGAGGAATGCATGCTCCAATACTGCATTTTGCTTGAATTGCATTATATGGTTAAGTTTGATTGAATTCTGCATACTGAATCCTGTGCACTGATTCCTGCTTTCTCTTTATATCCAGCTTCATGGCTTGGTGCTCCATCATGATTTAGCAGGCAATTGACAAGCTGATTAGTCTCACAAAAGGCAAACTCCTAGGCACGGGAGCTCATAGTGACAGATTCAATTCCAGGAAGCAGCCCAAGAAAAAAAGCCAGAAAACACAAATTAAGTGCATACAGGAAAAAACAAAAACATTTGAACCAAACATTTCAGCGCTGGTATTTTTTAGCTTCTCCCCAAAGCGTTACTTTGGCATTACTTTGTTGCATGGATGACAAAAACAGCAGCTACCTTCTGTTCCTTGCCCAGGTCTGGTGTACTTGTGTCAAGAAATGGAAGCGCTTAATTGAATTATATAGCAGTTATGTAATGGCCAGGTTTTGCCCATGTGTTATTGAGAAAATCTCCTTTTGAAATACTTGATATGTTTAAGATAGGCATATCAAAAGGCAAACTCAGCAAATGGTTACAAAAAGAATGCTTCATATTGAACTATGACCCTAGCTCAATCATTCTAGACCAGTTTGACATGCACAATCACTGCCCTATAATGACACCATGGGAGGTCAGGAAAGTGACAGTAAATATTGACATGGTCAATATATATTTCCAGTCTTGTTATTCACATGCGAAGAACTTCAAATACACAGGATCCTCTGATGTTGTGTTCAATTAAAAGCTATTGCTGGAATGTACAAATAAAACAGAATCTCTCATATGCATATTGTAAATACTGTATGTAAC
Source organism: Heterobranchus longifilis (assembly GCA_028570985.1). NCBI lineage: Eukaryota > Metazoa > Chordata > Actinopteri > Siluriformes > Clariidae > Heterobranchus > Heterobranchus longifilis. Next base: position 15,066 of record JAOVVB010012392.1, on the reverse strand, counting down.
ACAAACTCTGACACGCTGCTGATGTTACTACTATATCAGACATACCAACATTGCTAACAACAAAATCCAAACAGACAGAGTGTAATGGGGATGTAAGACATTCCTACATTCAGAAAAACCATCATAACAACCCTTGTACACAGAGCACACAAAGAATGACCTCAGTGCCGCCAGGCAAAAGTCAATGATGTGAGAATTAGGCTTCCATGGAGACTGAACTCAGATCTCAGAAATAAAATGGAAAAAGTGCTGTTACACAACGAGCCACCAAGCAGACGGAACAGATGGTGTGACAGGAACCCCCAAATCACTAAAGAGGTAAGAGAACAGACAGAATTATGTAGGAGATAATAAGAGAGAAATCTACTGCGGGTTTCAAACCTAAAACCTCCCATGCAGAAGCAAGCTTGTTTCTGAGTGAGCTATCAAGAAGGAGACAAGTTACAAACAGCTCAATGAAAAAACTGAAGCAAGAAAAAAACCGTAACTAAATGTAAACTAAAGGTGATAAATCAAAAGAGAATGAAAATACAGGCATGGCAAAGAGTAAACAGATGACACAAGATAACCAGGTACTCAGTCCAACAGGTGTCAACTAAGAAAGAGACTTTACTTTTTACCCTTAAAAATCATTTGTCTGGTCAGATGTTAGTTGGCCCAGAAGGGCTCTATTAGAATGATAAACTGTGTTAACATAGTTTAAAAAAAAAAAAGCAAGAGCTTTTTTTGTGGCTGCATGTGGTAAAATAATTTATAGAATGATTTAGCCATGGCTACAGACAAAAAGTGCAATGTTAACAGTGAAAAGGGGAGCTTTTAAAAGACCTGCAAACCATTAAGCACTTAAGTGGATTTGCAACCAAATGGGATTTAAATTCATGATAATGTTTAATATATAATATTAATATATAATAATCTGTGTAATTACTTTTGGTTGCTGAAATGAAAAGGGTCCCTTTCTATAAAATACTGTCATTCCTACAGAGATATTTGTTTTGGGCAACACATGGCTATGTCTGTGTTATATACTGTACACCGGTTAGCCATGACATTAAATCCACTGACAGGTGACATGAATAACATTGATTATCTAATCGCAAAGGCACATGTCAAGGTGTGAGATATTAGAAGGTAACTAAGTAACAATCAATTCTTAAAGTTGATGTATTGGAAGCAAGAAAAATGGGAAAGCGTAAGAGTCTGAGTGACTTTAACAAAAGCCAAATTGTGACGGCTAAGTGGGTAGAGAAAACAGCAAATCTTGTAAGGTGTTCCCCATAGACATGGTTAGTACTGTAAGTGATCAATTGCTGAAACGGCGATGGAGTCATAAATGTGCAAACGTCTCTAGCATGACGGCTAGTCTGTCTTATCCGATCCCATAGAAGAGCTACTGCAGCACAAACTGCTGGAAAAGGTTAACATTGGCTATGATAGAAAGGTGTCATTAACATGGAGCATCACGGTGTGCTGTGTGTGAGGCTACGACAGACAGAGTCCCCATACTGTCCCTGTCCACCATGGAAAGCATTCTCAAAGGGCACATGAACAGCAGAACGGGGCCAGAGACCAATCATTATACTATACACTACAACATATATATATATAGTACTGTACATACGCGTATATTGTCTTTTCTGCCTCACAAATTTCATGTTTTGTCTTAATATCGTAGAAAATTACAGTTTCCAGATATCTCCCATACTGTATTACCAAAGCAAGTTTTTTTCTGCAAATGCCAAGCACACATAAATATGCTATACTGCACTTACTATATACTATAACACTTTGCACTTCAATGACGTCACCACACAATTGCTTGGGGGTGGACCATAGGGCTTAGAGTGCTTTTGGGAACAGAGCCTGAGGGGAAAACAGCAACCATTTAGCATACAAATCTTATTCTTCTTTGGTGACCTCACACTGCTTAGCCTTTATCGTTGCATTGCTGAGCAGACTGTATTTTAAAAAAGATCATTAGATGCAGCCATCCTGTCACTGGACACAGAAAAGGCCATATCCAACAGCTGTAATACTGTAAAATAAAGTGATCTGTAAAATCATTAACTTCCACTTAACATCATTCAGTGGGGCACTTTACCTCTTATTAACCCCATTCGACCTGAAGAATTCCAGCCAATCTCTATTACAGCTTTTATCACTTTTTGGAAAAAATTCTCTGCTTACAGAAGTAAATCAGACTTGTTACGGAATAACACGGAAAGCTAAATTCCATAATTGTCTACCGTCTGACTTTAAGTTCACTTTATGTCGGTTGTATCTTTCCTATTTATTGATTAAAATTATATCTGACTTTGACCATATTTTACTTGATAACTACAACCCTATCTTAATGTTTTTTTCTAAATTTTTTGAAAGAAGCATGCGATTTGCAGTAAAAGAACAGGAAATCTGTCAAAAACTGTCTTGCGGCTTCATGACAATGCCTTTCTCATGCAGTGGCTTCAACGGTGGAGAAAATGCTACAGATTCCAGGACTTCCACATCCCACTTACAGCTCTGATCTGGCAGTGTGTTACTATCATGTTTTTGGTCCACTTATAAAGGATCTACACAGTCACAGGTCACCACTGATAATGAACGTATGGAAGCGGTGAAGATCTGAAATGGGCAGCAGGCAAACAGCTTCTTATCTCGAGGAATGAACAAGTTACTGGAATGATATAAGAAGTCAATCAAACTGCAGGGAGACTATGTAGGAAGTGTTATATTCATTCAGGCACTATTATGAAAACATTGCCTTTATATTTTAATTCCTCTTCAGATACCCTAATATTATATTATGTCAGAATAATCCACAAAATAAATGCTTGGCCTTACCACTGAATTTCTTTTATTTTTTTATTTTGGACATTTTCCAAATCAATATATTTACTGGAGCTCAAATAAGCTAATTGATATTTGTGTTCTGGATGTAATATGTCTGATTGCTTCCTTTGGAAAGGAACAGAAACACATCCCATTATCCTAAAGAATTAATTTTTGTTTAACAATGGAAAAATATGTGTGGCAACCATATACCTATATTAATTTGGCCACTGGAATTTTAATGATGATTTCTTTCTGACGAAGCAAAGCCCATAAAGACATGGGTTTCCAAGATTGGACTGGAACAACACTTAACACCTTTGGAATGAACTGGAACTTCGACTGCAGCCCAAACCTCCTCACACACCATCAGTGCCTGACCATACTAATGCGCTTGTAGCTGAATAAGCACACATCCAGCCACACTCTCAAATCTAGTGGGAAGCTTTCCCAAATAAGTTGAGGTTATTATAATAGCAAAGTGGGACATAAAAGATATTTATGAAGCTTCATCGAGGAGTAGGACTGCTCCTAGAAAAGTGTGTTCCATTACTGTTTAGGGGTAGCTCAGTGGTTAAGGCATTGGATCAAAAGGTTCAAACCCAGCATTATCAAGTTGCGACTGTTGGGCCCTTGAGCAAGGCCCTTGATGCTCAACTGCTCAGATATAAAATGAGACAAAAATGTAAGTTGCTCTGAATAAGGTCATCTGCCAAATGGTATAAATGTAAGTCTCCAGGGAGAAAAAGTATGTATGATGAGGCCAAAGTGTACTGAATATACTGTATAATGTAATTTGATTTGAGTACTATAGATAAACTTATACAACAATAGGCATTCCATGAGTGCTGATAATGGACAGTACCAGCAGTTGGGCATTTAACTATTTTTATCAATCCATATAATCCAAGTATTAACCCATGTCCAATATATTCAAATAACCGTTAATCACAACCGTCGTTCACAGCATGAAACACATCCTATTATCCCAAAATATGAAAATATGAATAATATATATTATAAATAAAATATAATAATATATATTAAAATAGGTTGGTACAATCCGTAGTACTGAGAACCGAGCAACTTCATGCCAAAACCAGTCATTGAGGCACTTTTATACATTTGATAATATTAGATCATGTTAAGCAACATAAAAAAAATCCTTCAAAATCTTTCTGAATTACCTGTGTTGATTTATTTACACCACAGTTAACTTGATTCTAACACAAGGCTATATATCCCAAATCCCTTTGTAACGCCCAATCAACGGCATAACTTGGTGTGTTGAACAAGTGACTGTACACCCTAGCGCAATAGCTTTCCATTTAACGCTATCTGGGATTTTACCCTGGAACCCAGAATTTACCAGGGCTGATATCCTAAGGGGATTAAGTTGAAATATATATTTAAAAAAACTTAGAAGATTTCCTTTCTAGAAGCCTGTCCACCACCTTCATTGTTCATTCTGCTCATCTTTGGCAATAGTACTGTAAGAATTTAAACTACTGTACCTTCACCTCTGTTAATTACACTAACTGTCAGTCGCTAACTGTTGATTGCTAGCTCTGCCGATCATGGTTAGCAAGTTCTACCACACACAGAAGGATATGTGTGAGTGGAGCAAAATAACTAGTTAAATAAACAACCAAATCATAATCTGTTGATAATAAATGATGTTTGTGGAACTGTTGTACTGTATAAAGGTATAAAAAATATCACACTCGAGGTCACGCTGATGTGCTACTGTAGATATCAGGACGGGTGTGATGCCTTTGCCCGCACGTTCAGCACAACAGCACTCCCCCATTGTGTGTGGAAAAGTGTTTCTTTGGGCTACTTTTTACTGTAACTGTGTAAATAAATACAGTGACAGTCAGTTGGTGTAAAGACTACAGTGCATGTCCTTTTGTCACAGAGTGGTGATCTGGATTTAATGACGTTTCTGGAAAGTTACATGGAAAGTTACATGAAATATTCATAAGGCATATACCGACTGTCAAACTGTGATGCTCCAACTCTCTGCAAAAAAAATATAAAGCCAATAAAATAGGAAGGAAATGAAATAAAAAAAACAATATTTACTCAGACATCAGGCTGAATAAGAGCTTTGCAGGCATGGACTATTCTCAGGCAAACTACGCAGGCACTATGGAGAGAAAAACACATGCCTGAGCACAGGCTTAAAAAATAGCAGTCCATTCTTTTCCATGTGTATTCTATCATTCCAACTAATTAAACAGTTATGTGATTTTTTTTTCTAAATATTTAGAGATTTTTGCACTGTCAAAGCACATCAAGTTGATCTGAAATTCTACCTGACACATTCTGAAACATCTGAGATGCACACAGCAAAAAGACCAGATAATGGGCTTTGCAAAGTGACCTAGCTTTCTTTCTTTATCAATCAATCTGAGAAAAATGACTTCATTAGAAATGAAGTGATTATACTGTATTAAGTTCTCTTAAATATTTATGTCTTAATTTAAGTTAGGGACAAAGATAAATATATTGTCAATCACTGTAAATATTATTATTTTACCTCAACCCTAAAAACATATTTGGGCAGATCATAAGATAAACAATAAATATATTATATAAATAATAAATAATAATTAAATATCAACATAAAAATAATAAAAAGATGAACACTTTAAACATCTCTCACTAACTCATCACCTATACCGGTTTATCCAGTATATAACTGGTTGCAGAGGGTTACATTAAGGGTTAAGGGCCTTACTCAAGGGCCCAACAGTGTCAACTTGGCTGAGCTGGGGCTCGAACTGCCGACCTTCCAATCAGTAACTCAGAGCCTTAACACACTGAGCAACCACTGCAGATGGGGCGCCAACCCAGCGCAGGGCACACACACACACACACACACACATACACACACTACGGGCAATTTGGGAACACCAATTAACCTAATCTTCATGTTTCTGGATTGTAAGAGGAAACCAGAGTACCTAGAGAAAGGCCACTAAGCACAGGGAGAACATGCATGAGAACAGGGAGAACTCCATGCACACAGACCCGAGGCGGGAATTGAACCCTGGAGGTGCAAGGCGACAATCCTAACCACTAATACATGTTCCAAGATATACATTAATATATATAGTTTAAATACTATATATACTATATAATAGTTTAAATCTTCTGCAAGCTTTACTTTTCAAATCTTTAAACATTCAGCCTGTAAAGAGAGGAAAATTAGTGTTGCCACTGGTTTTACTAGTGTTACCAGTTGCAATGATAAGACTTTATTTCACATACAGTGTAGTTAGTGTTTGAAATTATTAACTCTTCCATGAATTCCATATTTATTCACTACTTATATGTAAACTCTTTATCCTGGTCAGGATCATGGTGGAGCCAGAGTCGATCATGAGAATACTAAAGGTGAAACAGTCTGTATAGGATTCTAGTTCATTATCAAACTTGCATGGTTACATATTTATTCACACCCTGGGGGTGGTCACCCACCTGGCATGTTTCTGTCTGAGAGACGGACATGCTAGGTGATTAGCAGTTACAAAAAATGCTAACTCCAGACACAGTTATCTGGCATCAACAAACCGTGGCGCAATCAAAGCTCAAGTGCTTGATGTGAACATTAACAGAAGCTCTTGACCTATTTCTTCATGCTTGCATTCACTGTGCTGCTGCCACATTATAACACATTATACAATACCAAGTATTGGTGGTTTGTAACTATGACTACAGTATTTTAGCAGGAAAGTATAATAATGAAACCCAGGTTTTCCTTTTTTTTAAACAAAAATATTTGGCCATTCAAACCTGTTCAAACCTGTTCACAGTGCTATGTGAATTTGGAGATGCCACCCTTTTTTATTTCTCTCATCACATAGTTGTATTTTAAAGATTAAAAGTGTTATTGAAAGATTAATTTTCTTCCTTTTATGAAACCTGTTTGATGGTTACAAGATTTCATATTCTTTAAAATAAGCAGATGCTATAAGAGTGGAATAGCCCATGTGACTATTTGTGTTTAATTTAGGTTACCTTTTTTGTTCAAATTTTTTGCTCTGGATTTGTCAGATTTTCTTCCCTAATCTACCCAATTCCCAGCTGTCATAAGGGGACTCTCCCATCAAGAATACAACCACCAACCGGGGAGGGTGAAGGCTATCATCTGTTTCCTCTGAGACACATAATGCCAGCCAACAGATCTTTTTTCTGAATTGAATTGAAATTAAATTTTTCACATATACAACCTTGCACAGTATAAATTGCAGTGAAGTGCTTATAAAATAAAAAAGCTTGTGGTGCAGGGCCTTGAACCCCCAGTCTTCCAATAAATAACCCAATCTTAATCCTTTGTGCCAAAAACAGCTTTTGTTCTTTTCTTCAGCCATTGAGACAGACCTTATGTCATTGAGTAGACCTTATGTCATGACGGTGGTGTAAATAGCCAACAGCTCCTTTGTCGCTATTTTTAAAACTGGAATCCATGTATTCCAACTAATTCCCCATTCAGGCACCATAGCTTAACTTTTTTTTTCTTAAGAAATTGTGATTTGTCTCCACTATCCCTAACTGCTGTCACTTTAAAAAAAAAAAAAAAAAACATCCACTTGCTTTTTGCACAGATCTAATAATATGCACCTTTACAGAGATTACATTTCATGGGATAAGTTTTACAAAGTACTTCTGCCACTTTAAGAGTATTTCCATCTCCTGTGCTTTTAATAAAATATTACTATAAAGGACATACATTATGTGAGAAGATCGTTGCACACTCCCAAAATCGTGTTGGCTTACCATTTGCGTAAATCTTGAAAAATATCACTCATCGAATCAATATTACTCTTACAGCAATACACCAACTCCTATATCTACAGTATACCCTATACACATGTACAGTCACATGTCTCTAAAGTAGTCAAATATAGACAGGTATGAATATTGTGTAATTTTCATAATACCTATACTCACTGACTTTATTAGTGCCAAGTACTTCATCTTCCGGTCTTTCTTAGATAAAGTGAATTAATTATCATAAGTTAATAAAAATACTACACATGCACACTCTCTGTGTGGGGTCTGAAAACTTCTTTCTGCAAACAAAGCTGTCTGCAGATGACACAGACTTCTGCAGAGCGTCGTCCATCTTTTCATTAACTGAACTAGACAATACTTCATAATCTAACATTATGAAAAAGCACTAGAGAAGAGAGATGCTGACAGAACAATCTCGTTCAGCTCCACGAGTAACCATAAACAAAGGCACAATGGGCAGCTCTCATATTAATGCCAGATAACTGTGCTCTGCAGGTCACATGGATGCCACCATCTGTTTTAATTAACCTTTGTGTCCGCAGAATGTTCCTGTGGGTTTTAAAGGGTTATTGTGTAAGGGCATGTAGTGTTTTTGATAGATGCACAAACCTCAGTCTGTTAGAGGTTGAAAATGAAGAAAGCCAAATTCACTGAGCATTAATGCAATTACATCTTCAAAGTTAATTGCTATGGGTTAGAGAGATCGGAACAATGTATGCGTGTGACAACCCTGAAAGAAGGTTCCCAACTCTGCACTGGCATACTAGTACTCCATATGCAATAAACACCAATCAGGCATAACAATAACACATTAAAATTGATTATCAGTTATATACCAGTAAACTGGTGACAGGATCATGGGCCCCTAAGGCACAGTGATGCATGTGAGGAGCAAAGGTTTGTCTGTCTGGTCCGATCCCACAGAAAAGGCAATGAAGCTCAACTCACTGAAAGGAAGAAAGGCTCCAGAACACCAAGTGCACCACATCCTGCCATGCATGAGGCCCAACAGATTGGAATCTGGCCCCCAAACTCCCCAGATTCCAGTCTGATCAAGAATCCATGGGAAGCACTAGACAAACAATCCCAATCTGCTAAGGTCCCATCCCACACCTCACAGCACCCAAAGGATCTGCTGACAATGTCCTGGTTCCAGACACCAGGGCACAACCCCAGAGGTCTTGTGGAGTCATGTCCCGAGGGACCAGATTTGCTTAGGCGGGACAAGGGGAACCTACTGTGCAGATGTTTAATGTTTGTGTCTGACCAGTGTATATACTCCACTGTACTCTAGTCGCAATTTATATTTATTTACTTTATGTCAATTTTCCCCCTGTGTTGTTTCACCATTAAATATAATTGTGTTATGATTGAGTTAATTTTAATGTGGTGACAGCTTGGGGCTGTGACCCAAAAGTACCCACATAGACTGTGGATCAAACCATGGCCTGCATCTTGAACTAATCATTAAGTGGTTAATGCATTGGGGTACTGATTAGAATGTTGTGAGTTTAAATCTCAGCATCCCCAACTTCCCACTTTTGGTCCTTTGAACAATTACCTTTAATTTCCCACAACTGCTTAAATGTATTAATTTTAAAACATGCTTTGGATATATGTGTCAGCCAAGTGTGTGTAGTTTAGTTTTTTTATTTTTATTTTATTTATATACTGTATTATTATAATACATGGTCTAAAGTACAGTATATGGACATTTAGTTGTCCTCCATCTGCTGCTAAACTGGCCTCCATTCTTCTGGAAAGGCTATGAACATTTGTGTCCATTCAGCCACAGCAGTTCAAAAGATTGGACAGTATTGTCTGACCAGAATGTCAAGGATTTCATTTTGTAAAAAGGTGCACGGTCTGGAACAGGTTTGGACCTCTTTGCTCCAGTGTGGGGATTTCGACAGCATACACTTACTGTCCATCTTATATACAGTTGTGGCAGCGGTTTGGTTAAGAATGATGATCATGTGTCCACATTCTTTTGGCCACATAATGTATGTGTAGTTTTGTGGCCTACCTTTCTAACTTAGTTATGAAATTTACTTTCTTCTGTGCACATTCATTCATGTGGAAACCTAATGTTCTTTAAGTAATAGGGGTTGTAAGTGCCTACCGGTGGCTTACAACAAGCAGAGAATAAATTATGTGCATGGATGGCCATAAACTTGCTCACACAGGAAATGATTATTTGGATAGTAAAGTATAGGTGCTATAGCTGTCCTGTTAGTACCAACCACGTAGAGCTGCACGCAGAGGGCAAGCGTGCTTGTCTGGGGAATGCTCATGCCATTTCATTTCTGATTATATTCATTATCAGGAACTTTATGTTGTTCTAGAGTGTGTAATGGTGTGTTAATGCCTAATTTGGGATGATTGATGAGCTTATATCTCTAACAAGCTCTAGTCACACAGATAAGAAATCCTATTTATGATGGAATATAAATTACTTGTACCTACGCTACTTCCAATCTCACCAAGTGAGTCAAATGTACTTATCTCTATTATGTAACGTGCCAAGCGTGACAGGGTGTCCAAGGTAAGGTGTTAAGTGCACACTCAAAGCAAGAAGCCACGTAGGGCACAGACATCCTTTCAGACTGAATCACAGATTATGCTGGTTGCTTACAATAGCTTTTCACAAAGAATCTTGAGCACACAGGCAATCACATACTCAAAGTTGTCAGCCAAATGCACTGAAGACATGCAGCAAATTCAGGCACCCAATTCTATAAAGAATAGAAAGAAAATACCACACTCAAGTGTATTCAACAAACTAATGCAACTCTATGGTGAGATATTGAAGTTCATCGCAGGCACGAGGCAGGGTACACCCTCGACAGGGTGCCAATCCATCCATTATGCCACCATGCCATCTTATTCACTTTAAATTATTCAACTGTGTCCAACTGCTTGCAAAGCGTTACTAAGATGCTGTACAGTAAATGTACATTTGGACAAAAAAGGTTATATATCAATCTGTCATACTAGTGTTTTACAACATGCTCATGAAAAATAGTATAAATGGTATCAATATTATTATTATTATTATTATTATTATTAATATTATTATTATTATTATGATGATGATGATGATCAATCTCCAGAGTATTTTGTTTTTAATTCTTATAGCAGAATTGAGCAATAACAAAGTTAATAACTGTGAATAACTATAAGGTTTATTAAAAAATATATGCTTTTGGAATCCTGTCATATATGCAAATACAGTAATACACAGCAAGGGGTGAGCAGTATGCCTGAAATATCACATGCTGATACATACTTTAAGTCATGTTTTAAATGACATATATACAGTATAAAATATGTATAATACTTGTATAATAAAAATAACACTATTTTTAATATTTTGAATAACACCTTTTAATAAGAAGGAAAAACTAAAAACTTTTACTGTAAACTTTTACCATCAAATCAGATTATTTGTTACTCTTATTTTTGAAACACCACTTAAAAAATGCACATTTCCTGTGATATCTCAGAAAGTGTATTGCGGCTTTATTTAGCATGATATCAATTATATTTGCCAGCTTTAATTTACAAAGTGCCAGCATTTTTTGCAAAACATCAATTTGAAATTGAAAATTCAATTCAAGCATTGATGCCAAATAACTGACAGGACTGCAGAGAATGATTCAGGGAGTAGCTTCACGTTCTCAGAGGTCTTTGCTTGGTAATAGATGTTTGATGCTATCAGAGCTAAAATCAAAGTAAAAACACAGGTACATTCTACCACGATTCAAGATATCTTTAAAATCCCTATGGACATTTTTCTTTTCATTTTCTTATGAGCAAACAGCAAATGGAGTTTATGTGTATGCAGCGTTAATATACTGAATATTCCATTAGGACATCACTGTCCCTGAAATAAAAAAAAAAGAAATAAAGATGGTAGCAGAACATAAACCAATGTTACAGAAGTAATAAGCAGACAGCCATTACACCACTATACAGTAAGTGTATTGTATTAATGTATGATGGGAAACAAATTATGGGGAATTAAGCATTAAAGGACATGTTTAATGAATAAACATACTGACCTTGGCTCTAAACATTATGTCTAGCTGTGTAATTATCGAAGTGATAAAAACATTAATATACGTTCATAGTATTAAGTATCAGCTTAATTGTGTTAATAACTATTTGTTGTGTTTTTTATCATTTATTAATAAGACATGGTAGTGCCCTATTGTTTACATAACAACCCCTCTAGATGAAAAGTAGAGCTCTCCCAGTCTGTGGTACATTTTTGCTCAATTGTGTGTTTTGGTGAACGTCTGCTATATAATGGTTTATGAATGCCTGAATAAAGCCAGTCACCTGTTTGCATCTTTCATCACCTCATTGATTTTATTTTTGTCCCAGGTATGATCTACAGCACAAAGAAAAGATTATTTAAGAAAAGCTAGCTTATAGTGTTTCCCGAACCCACTAGACAGTCTGAATGAATGTGGTTCAAATGGTTATTTATAGTACTTGGCAAGCATCTCAATATCTGTCAGCATCTTAGAGTCAGCAGACGCCCATTCGTCAGTGCCGAAAAACGTCAGCGTTGCAGTAACCACAATATCTGATTACTTAATCTTCAAATTAAAGTATGAACAGTAAACACTCCCTTACTCTAATTCGCTTTAGACAAAGTTGTCTGCTTAAAATGTGCATAGCTGGGTTAAATTAAATATCTGTTAGAACCTGTGCCCAATATACCCTGCTCAAGGCTACTAGATTTAGTGGCGGGTAATAATTATGTGCTTACTTTAAATGCATTTTATTTCTCCCAGCAGCTTTTAGCATACAGTATGATCCTATAGTAGATTAAAGATACAGTCTTGCTATGGCTTTAGAATAAAACTGATTAACTGTGTGTGAGTAAAACCTGCAGACCACACACACACACACACACACACACACACACACCCACACAGCTTCCAAATCCATCAATATGAACTCATACTTTCAAAACACTTTCAGAGGGAGAAAATGTGATGACTCCAGCAAGAAGATTCATTCAGGATCTTAATAGTTATGACCGCCTCAGTTAGGATGCAAATCAGGCATAGTGCAATTTGGGATTACATTGCAACTGCTGCCAAAAGGGGGGGGAAATAAAATGATAAGGATGATTTTTCTTCTAAAATAAAGATGATTTTCCTTCTGAAATAATAACAAAAATATATATAAAAAACCCCACAATATTCTCCGTCATATTCAGTAGTACTTTAGTCATGTCTGTAATTTTATATTCTTTCTATTTAAGTTAGAAACATATCATCCCACAGGTTAATACATCATTACTGTTAGAATTGTTTTTGTAAATCACAATCTTAATGACTAGACAATTAGAGGCTAGTGATAGTCACCCTGACTAGTATCAATGGAATAATGACTCTGTCCTGAGAACTCAAAAGACAATACCTTATCTATATCCAATTACATGCTTAGATTTATTGTTATAGCTTTTTTTCTCTTTAAGTCTCACACGATTAGTGAAGACAGTCGGAACAGTATGAGCGACCGTTACCAGCTGCAGTGCACGTGCATTCAAACAGCTGGATCTGTCTACAGGATGGCAAAGACAGCCTAAAACATGTTGCTGCAAGCAATCATTAGCGTTTACAAAGCGTTAACTTACTTGCTCCGACCAAAAACCTGTCCGTGCCAAAAAGCAACAGTGCGACGGAGTTGAGCAGAATGAAGAGGCGAGCCATATTTCTGTCGATGATGCTTGCGTTTCTTCTGATGCGAATCTCAGACTCCAGATGTGCTGAACATTGGCGCAATTAACCTAATTTAAAGCGAGCGCGTTAACTTTATAGATTCCGCCAACAAGATCATGCTCACACACACACACACACACACACTTGAGCTCCAGATGACGTCCATGTCGCGTTATGTCAGGTGTCCTGACGACTCGTTTTCTTCATCTCTGACTGCTTGTATTCTTCTTCCAGTCTCGGAATGAAAGTCACCTCACCAGGTTTTCGTCGTGCATCCTACAGCAAGTGGGATGAGGATCGCAGAGTTTGTCTCCTCTTCATCCTCGGTGTCGGAGAGCAGCGTATCTGGGTCTGTAAAGGCAGCGCGCGGCACCGACGTTAACTCTTCAACCGCTCGAGCGCTTTGGCAAATAAATGCACTGATGCAACCTGCTGTAGTGGGAACAATGTTGCACTGTACGGAACAGAAAGCCAGGCATTCATTCAGCACCAGTCCTCATGTTATAAGGTTAGGAATTCCAGCACCAGTGCATGAGGCTGTCACCTCTAACGCATCAGAGCAATGACAAGGACCACACACTGCCTCTCTCACATGCAGTACAACAAGGCACTGTTGGAAATCAAAAAGCAGACAGTAATCAATGTGAATAATGAAAATCAAGCAGATTTTAATGAAACATCCATCCATCCATCTATCCATTCATTCATCTAGGATCCTTTGTAGTCCAACCGTGCAGACCATTGGAGTCCATTGGTGACCATTGTATTTATTCCCATTGTTACAAACCTACAGTCAACATTCACATGCTCATACACAAAATTTGGGAACGCCAATTTTTCCACATGTCTTTGGACTGTGGAAGGAAACCGGAATACCCGGAGGAAACCCACCAAGCAAACGAAGAACATACAATACCCCAAACCCTGGAGATGCAAGGCGACACTGCTAATTACTACGCCATCATACAGCCTTAGTGACACATACTAGACATATTTCATACGCCTCATGCGTGTCTACTTCATTTTCAGAACATTAGAAAATCCCTGTGGTGCACATCATTAGATTGAAAGTAAATCTGGTCCATAATGGGATTCCTGTTCAATGGCCCAGTAAGAGTTGTAGGCTGTCTGGGACCATGGCTGTTACTATATGAGGACACAGGTACTGCTGCATCTCCTGGTGTCAAGTTCAATACGGAAACAGTGACATCCCGAAAATGTGCTGGCAGAATGAAGCCTACTATTGTATGTAGAGCACCTTGCATTCCATTCTTCAGAGCAGCTGGGACTTATTTATATCCTCACTATCTGGTAATATCAACATTTCATGAGGACAAATATTTGCAACAAAAATTCGATTTGGAATGCCAGTGCTTCCTTACACTATGTGTTTATGTGTATATGTGTGCATTGATGATGCATTTTGATTCCTAAGTAAATTTAATATATTACAATAATCTTTTTAATATCTGTATGAAAGCAGTATTTCTATAATGACCACTGAAAGGAGAACATTTGTATGGAACAGAAAGACAGACAGAGAGCTACACTGTGTTGATCCCGAATTTAAATTTGGTATAGGAAATGTCTTCACACACCCTAAAAAATACTGGGTTAATATTGGACTAACTACATGCTGGGTTAATTTAACCCAGCAAAATGGGTTATTTGTTTAACCCAGCAAGATGGGTTA
>JAOVVB010012374.1:0-16660 GCA_028570985.1 Heterobranchus longifilis | reverse complement strand
CATTCACGAATTGGCCTACTGCAATTTTCGCAGTAGGTGCAATATTTGTTAAAGGCTCAATGTGTGTCAAAATACCATTTTAAATTAAATATTGTGGCGCTGCAGAGACGTCCTGGCCGACACATCATATTCTACAGACTTAAGAAAACAGAATCCCTGCAATATCACACCATAATCATTTTAATATGATTTTCACTGAAAATGAGAATAATGATGAGAAATTATCATTGCCTATAATATCCCAAATCATATTGCAATATCAAGTCGAAATAATCCCAATTAGATATTTTTTGCAAAATCAGATACGTAAGTGATAAGATACATTTTCCAGAATAAATGTCTGCGCTTTAAAATAAAACTGGCATGGAGCCCCAAAATATGAATGGCCATATTTCTATGATGGTTTTGCAGTATAGTCAGTACTATGTATTCCTGTGTGTCAGAGCAGAACCAAAACTCCAGTGTCACTCGGTTCCCATGAAAGTCTCACTGCATAAAATAATGTTGTTATTTAGAAATTTGAACCATGTACAAGGAAAACTTGATTTCCTCTTTTGTAATGTTTTCATATCCTTTTTCACGCGCCTGTGTTCCTCCTCGTCCTGACATTTATTATATTTGTTTTATTCCACGCCTGATTTAAAAAAACACTTGATGATCAAAAACATGCCATAAAAGGGTGGACAGCGACAGCGATGTCACCACTCTCGTCTCTTCCTCGTGTTTCTCTGTTGTCCTTCTTGGGTTTAACCCGTTTGGTAACATTGCTCAACTGACTCAGACTCAAGTATGCTTCTATGTTAGTGCCCTGGCTACCTCTTATACTCTTTACTCTTTGTAATATTCTCTAACTTTACAATATCAGGAATCAATGAGCACTACATGTGGCCTGGAATTTACAAAAAATGGGTTATAAATTCTAAATTCTAGCGACATAGGCTGCATTTTCTGTCATAAGCATTTCAGATTCAACCTATTTAAAGAAGATATTTTTAGTCTAAAAACTGGCTGTTGTCAGCAGAAACATCTTTTGTAAATAATGCCATCCTGTGACTCCCCCTCTTATACATTTCACACAATCTTTACACACACTGATCAGAAAAAGAGCAGTTGCTAAGTAGGTTGCTATCTTTGAAGTTAAAAATAATTTTTGACAGCCTCACCTGTTCAAGAATGTATGTTCAGCTCACCTTGCCTCGTCAGAGAGCTTCTTGCACCGCGGATATGTTGGAGAGACACTAAATCAGGAAGAGGAACATGGGTGCAACCCATTCTTTTCCTTCCATATTCAATCACAACGTGATAATTCCAAGAGGTTTTTTTTTTATTGAAATACTGTTGCTGTACATTAGTTAATTAAACATACATAAATTAATCATTTTATAGAATATTAGATGAACACATGATATACATTATTGAACAGCATTGCATCCAAGAAAAGCAGTATTCAGGTATAATTTCATTCCAAAATAAATAATGTGTAAATTCACCACTATAAAATGATTTACTGTAAGGGAAAAGTAATTGTTCTTCACCGGTGTGTTACATAAAGACAATTTCATCGCAGTTAGTCACTTATCATTCAGTGTAAATGTTTTTTGTTTTTTTTCCCTCTGTTTTATTTTCAGTCTGGCAATTATTCTTACATTGTAATCCTTGATCTGCATCCTTCGGCAATACCGTTCCTAATTCTGTTCAAATTGCTCAAATGGATTTAAAATGTGAATGTGGAATACAGAAATCGTGTCCAAACCAAGTAATGTCAATTTCCCACATATTCTCTTTCTTTGTAGTTTGAAAATGAGATTCAATGTCCTCTCCTCTTCTGCTCGCGCGCCATCTGACACAGTCCGCACAGCGGCAGGCAGGCCATGATGACCCAGTCGTCGCACACCGAGCCCTGCGACGAAGCACAGGAAACTGGTGACAAACATCAATTATCTCATGCCAAAAAAAAAAAAAAACCTTGGTTGGTATGAATGATATATATTTTTTTAAAGACAAAGTTTCACAGTAGACAGTTGTTTTTGTAGTCTAATGTGTTTTTCGTACACTTACCTCAATGTGGTATCTGCTGCGCATGCTTGTCCTCAGAGCGATCATGGCACCTGGAAGGAAGGGCAAGCAGCAGCTGTCCCCGTTGTCCTGAGCCACCTTACAGCCCAGGATACAAGGGATGAATGTTGCACAAAGACCTGGAGGTGAGAGACGCATTGTCACGTTCACTGCACAGTAGTTGGCTCAAGCTCTGCTTGTTTCCACAAACACACACGTAAACACTTACAGATGCCGCAGTCTTCACAGCAGTCGCACACGTTTGAACTCCAATCTGATAATCCGGACGACACGGAGTACTGTGTGACCTGAGGCTGCGAGCTGATCGCATTTGACTGGAACGTCATTGCTGTAAATAGAAGCAAAGGAATATTAAATTGTTTAAACAGACAATAGTGTTCACTTCCTATCTGGTAACATTTTAGTCCTATTTGCAGCAAGCAAAGATCCTGCTCCGGGTCCAGTCCTGTGCCGTCATAAAGCTTCTGCAGGCTTTTCCTTCCAACCAGAGCCAATTTAAGCTTATTTCATTTAACAGTGCCAGAGAGGGAGGCATTAAATCAGCCGGATCAGTAGCGCAATTAATTGGTAATTAATTAATTAATCATAATTAATAAAAGGACTGGACAACCTTAGTTTGGAGGAAACATGGATCTCACCTCCTGGGGTCCGTGTGTATGGCTCCTGAAAAGGTGGTCTTGCAGTGTAGATAGGTCACAGGCTAAATCCACAAACAGGAGGGCGAAGGGATGGCCACAACTCTTATACCCACTCTGACATCACTCTCACACCAGAGCCCAGTTTCAGTGCTGATATGACATGGCAAACAATGTCCATTTGGGCAGGTGCAAACACCTTGCGGAGACAAAACCCAAGTGTTTGGTTTTGGGGCGTATCGCCTTTCAAAAGGGTGCACCTAGCATGACGTGGTCTTTATCAGCATACCGTAATTGAAGAACAAAGTCAGCATATAGTGCATATTTGTATTTCAGCAACTTATAAACCAGGCATTGCCTTTTGGGCAGGTGTGGTGTGTGTACACACTGTGGGCCGAACTATATGAATGGGAAAATAAAAATGAGCCGGGACGCTCGAGCACAGACCTGAAAAGGGTTTTATTGTGCTGCACTACACCTCTTGACGTTGGTAAATATGTGAATTTGTATAGTATGTCCAGATCAACACACGTGCCAATAGAAAACACTGGTGAACAACACAAAACGCTCCTTAACAATTTAGAATAAAACACTTTTTTTTAAAAATCAGGTTATCTGATTCACTTTGGATCCCCTTTAGTTGTAGACCCAGGAATACTTTTAGTCTTTCAACACATACGACAAAAACAACATTAAAGAATTAAGAATTAAATAATAGAACATAAGTTACATTGATGCCAAAACTAAATACAAAGATGCCAATGACAACAACATTCAGTTAGGTTTACAGTTTAAAGTTGTCTGAGGGAAATGATAAACTCTTTATCTGGAGCCAACATTGTGCAGCGCACACACACACACACACACACACACACACACACACACACACATGCATAGCCCATGTAACATACTGTAATTAACTGTTTCCTTATTTGGTGTGACATTTTTTGTGATCATTTCTGTATTTTCTCAATTTGCAATTTCCTCTTCAATATTTTTTCTACATACTTCTTTTTTTTTTTTTTAACACATGCAGCAGTGGAGTCTGTGAGATTTAAAACAATGAGGAAGTAAGCCAGTATCAACAAAAACACAAGGGTTTACCCTATAAGACATATTTAACCACTTGTTAAATGTTTTTTTTTGTAATAGTCTATAATTTAAGCTCATTACGTACAGTTTATAAAAGAGCTTGATGATGCGTAGAGAGACTGTGGTAATAGAAATTACATGCATAACCAATACTTGATCGTATCATGGTCATGCATTACATTTTCTATAAAAGAGCCCACTGAGCTTCATCCTGGCTCTTCAGAAACCCATGGGTGTCTCAGAGACCACGTCCATATTTTACACAGTCTGTGGTCTTAATTCGTAAAGATCAACAAATCGTTGGTTTTATGCCCTGACAATTCAATTGACATTTTCTAATTATTCTTTAAAAAGATAGGCTACATGGTATCAGATAACTGCCATATTTTGGGGGAATGTACCACACTATGGCTATATGGTCAAATTTAAATAATTTATTTAAAATCGGGGAATCGCCAATCCTGCTTTTGATTTCAATAATTGAAATTGAAAGCTTATTTCGATCGATTTTTGATTTAGAATAGAAATAGTGTCACCCCTAATAAAAACGCCAGCCAAGACGATACAGAACAGATAAATGCATTATTCTGCCATGACTCATACCCTGCATGTATAATTTCATATTTCAAGTGCATTTATTTTACTGTTATCTCAAGTTTTGAATCAGGGCTTGTTTGAAATCTGCAATTCAAAAAATAATAATCTGAGAATCTGAATAAGAAGGTCCATAAGTAAGAAATTGTTGTACAGAAAGGCCAAATTAGGTTTGAGGTCATTTAGAAACAGTGTCACCATTATGTAGTTTGTCCACCAGAGAGCGCTGACTAGTTGATGTTTACACTGTAAAAAGTCCTGCTTTGTATGTGTCTTGATCATCTTGGTACTTACTGTAATACTGAAGAAAATCCATATCTGTATCAGGATTATTTGATTATGTTATGTGTTTTTGTTCTAAGAACTTTCTATCAACCGGTGTATCGTCATTGGATTTTTTTTAAATCTCCCAAATATCAATATCTGCCTCTAAAAATTCAGTATCGTTCAGGATTTAACTTGTTATATACAGTGGAGTGGAGTGTATACACTTTCTTTAAAAGTGAAACACCTTGTAGGAATGGAGGGTTCATTTTTTTCGCTCGAGTCACTTAAACAAGCCACAGGGGCATTTAAGTGTCCCAAGTTTAAAAAATGAAGCATGGAAATGCAGCTATTATGGCACCAGATATCTGTTTTCATAAATAGACACATTGGAGAAGACAGAAGAGCAAGTAGGTCCCCCCCTCTGCTCCTCTATGTGCGCACCAGATTACAGTATATATAACTAACTTTAAGAATATGCTCCTGTGGTGTGTGTTATCGCACTGTTCATCACGCAATCAAGTCGACAGAAGGAAGCAAAAGCATCGGCGATGTTGCACAATAACATAATTTACCAGAAGACCCTCAGTTGAGACAGAAGTAACCGCGAAAGTCTTCGGTTCCTCACACATTTGAGAAATTTTTGCAAAGAAATCATAAAATAATAGCGAGAGGGGAGTTTACTCATTCTGTACGTGCTGTCTGTCTCTGGTCTAGTTTGTGGAAGTAAAGAAAAAAAAGGGCTTTATGACTCATCGCTGCATTTTTATCTCTCAACCAGCGTTTGAGTGCTCCTGCATGTATTTGTTTGGCGCTGTAGTGTTTGATCATATTAGACATCTGAAGGAAGGTGTCAAATACCACAAGATTATTTAACTTCAGTGGTGGAATGTAAGTACATGTACTCAAGTACATGTACTCAAGTACTGTACTTAAGTACAATTTTGAGGTACTTTATTTCAGTATTTCAATTCCATTCTACTTTATACTTCTACTTCACTACATTTCAGGGGAAAATATACTTTTACTTTACTACATTTATTTGACACTTATAGTTAGTTTTTACATAAGAAAACACATGATATACTCATATGATATGATGCAGTACTACAGTACTAATATACTCAGTGGTATACAAAGTATGTAAAAATGGCTCCACATTGAGGAACGACCACATTAAAATGCTCTTACATGTATTTGTTAGTGATAAAAACAGAATTATATAATATTCTATAGTAAGGAGCAATTCTGCATTGTGAGTACTTTTACTTTGATACTTTAAGTACATTTTGCTGATAATACTTCTGTACTTTAACTGAAGTAACGTTTTTTCATGCAGGATTTTTTACTTGGAGTAATGGAGTATTTTTAGACTATGGTATTTCTACTTTTGCTTAAGTGAAAGAACTGAGTACACCACAGTTTAACTTACTTTGACGTTGCTTTACAGAGAATGGGAGATTCAATGCATAGTGCATTTTTGCAGATGCATCTCTAATGAGGATGTTCATGTTTTTCCATGACTCTGTTATTTCTAACCACATCGATGAACACATTACTTAATTTCCTGTTGTTTTTAAGTGCTTCTAAGTAATCATACATAGTGTCCAGGATGTCCTTTGTCAGCCCCCTTTCTTTGCATCCTGTCTTCTTAACAAGATCTCAGAGGGTAAGTAAAAAATCTATTTGAATGGAGCTCTACTTTTTTTACTTGGCCAAAGCTTTGCAAAGATGGTGCACGGAAAAAACAACAACACTAAAATGAAAACCACAAACTAGCTTGAAATATTTTGAACATTTCTTTCTTCAACAATTTTATATTCTGACATTTTCGTAGATGTCAGAAATGTGTGACAATGAAAGAATACTCCTGAAAGTCTTCACAGTTACTACTACCGTCTGAGTGTAATGCTTAATATCTCAAAGCGAGCAGAACATGAAGGAAAAGACAGTGAAGACTGAAATTCCTGCCAACCAAGCACTTTCACTTCTCCTCCATGTGTGGAGGATTGTTTTGGAAAACAAAAACAGTTTCTTCTTCTTGAGGATTAAATTTCCATAATTTATCTTCCCTTATATGTAAGAATTGTATATGTTAAAATAACATAAACTGGATCTGCAGTAGATTTCTAGAAGATAGAAAATAGAATATCTTTCCATATTGAACACACCAGTCATGCACTGTCTGTGTCTGTGTCTGTCTGTCTGTCTGTCTGTCTGTGTCTGTGTCTGTCTGTCTGTGTGTCTGTCTGTGTGTCTGTGTCTGTCTCTGTGTGTCTGTCTGTGTGTCTGTCTCTGTGTGTCTGTCTCTGTGTGTCTGTCCGTCTGTCTGCCTGTCTAGCTGGCTCCTGCCACGTTTTTAAAGATATATGTCACAATTTCCCTGACGCAGTCATCTATTCCTACTATAGCTATGTTTGCATCTGTCTAAAGTGTGCGAGGATTCGGTTCCTGAAATTACGACTTCTTCTTTCTGATTCTGAAGTGTGGAAGAAAAGGGATGTTTGTTGTGTTTATGAGTGTGCTCTCTTGACTGTTGGAGGTGTTTCAGTTGTTCTGCTGCCTCCTCGTTTCATACAAATATGGATGAAGTCTCACCAACCACAGAAGATTACTGGGTGAGTGGATATTTTTCTAATCTTTCATGTGCATCATCGGTCATCAGCAAACACAAAGTGCTGGTTGCACATTATTTTCTATAACACCTGCAGGTCTAACCCATCGTAGAGAACACATATTTTCAGATGAGTGACTCAAATGTTGTACAGTATCTAGCACAGTGGTTCCCAACCTTTTTCCTTAAGGGACCCTTTTTTCTATCATCGAGTAAACTGACGATTCCTGACTAAGTGACATATTTTATGGATATTTCTTGGATTTGGATTAATTTTGAGCAGATTATTTCCTGTGAATATTGCATCAGAGTTGAGTTTTTCTGATATTTTTAGGAACTTCAGGAACCATTTTCTGTGTTATGTGAGGGCTTTTTGAAATTGATATCTGAAATAATAATCCAAACATAACAGTCATCCCAAAAACAAACATTTGATTTAGTTTTTCCTCACAGAAATAAATGAAATGCTGAGATATATTACATATGTATACAGCTATTTTTGCATTTATGGTTTTATACATAATGGTGTCATAGTGTTTACAGGTTGTCCTAGAATTTGTTTCTTTGCAGTTTTTAAATGTTCCTATGTTGTGTAAACTTGTGTTATTGTACTACTCTAAGTGCCTCTGCAAGTTGCCCCTCAAGGACAAGTAAAATGTTTTGAATTTAACTGAACTGTATTTTTTTTTTTACAAGTTGTCTTACACCCCTTAAAATCAAGAATGCCTCGCGACCCCCTTTGAAGCTTTGCCGACCCCTAGTGGGGGTCAGGACCCCCAGGTTGGGAACCACTGATCTAGCATATGCATCAAATATCTTTAAAGTTCTTTAAAGTTGAGAATCTTATGACCTTCATATCAAAAACCTGCTAAGAAAATTAAAATTGGTTTCTGCATTATAAAGTTTGTGAAATGCTGAGATGCTTTTCTTGAATAATCGATCTGTTTCAAGTAGAGCTGGGCGATATGGCCAAAATCTTCTATCCCGTTATTTCATATCTTAATGATATATATCACGATTTATTACGCAGCTTTGTTGAATGCTCGACTGTGATTGGCCAATTCTGGCATTCTACACTCTGCAGTTCTGATCATCTCTGGAGGACCATTTTTAAATCAGTAAAATCATTTTATATCAATATTTTGTGTTAAATGATTGATTTCTTCAGTAAGTAGCTGTATAATACGCATGATAATGTAGAGTGAGCGGGTCATTATTGTGAATTAAACCCCTCCGGGTTGCTCGCTACATAACCCCTTACATCGCATGTTTTTTGGTAATTCAATAAATAAATAGTCTGTTGTATAAAATAACCACATGGTAAAGCCTATTGTTGTATACTCCATACTCCATGTTAGCAAAACAGTGCCTCTATGGTTCCTTCCAGCTCTGCTCACGTGCGAGGATCAGACCAAATGACGTAAGCATTGCTGTAACGCAGTTCGGCTGCTGTTTTTTCAACATCACGATAGAAACGATATATAAAATATATAAATATGTAAGGGATAATGTAGAGCAAGCGAGCCATTATTGCAAATAGAACCCCGACAAGGACCCCAACTTATTATTATTACAATGCTACTTACTATAGTACTTAGTAGTACTACTTAATAGTACTAATCAATAAATATTTTATTGATTTAAAAATTATTTTATTGCTTCCGCTAAAAAAAAACTCCATTCGATTCTATTGGAACTGTGCCCTCAGCAACGTAAACTCTGAACAGATGCATAAAAAACCTGACTGAGGTTTTCTGCCCCGTCTTTTGGATTAACCTTTCTTTAAACACTGCCAGAGCTCATTCCGTGTTCCGTTTAGTGTTTACTGTCTGTCCACTTCTGTGTCCTCCAGCTTTGTGTGTCTTTTAACCTCTCTTGTTTCTTCTGTGCTGTTTTCTTCTTCTCTTTTCTGTACTGGGGACAGTTCAGCCATTAACCATGAATCCAAAGTTTCGTGCTCTCCAGATATATCAAAATTAATATTCCATGCTGTTTTCTGCGGATGGACGTGGTCTATGATCAGAACTACGTCCATAACAACGGTCTGCTATACGTAGCAACGGCCTGTGATACAGAAATACCAGACCGTAGAATGTCGTGATTGTTGAATTCTCGATTCTGATTGGTCAAAGTCATGTAATAAACATTTTAATATCGTTTTGACGATATACATCGTCATACCGCCCTAGTTTCAAGAATTTGACAGAACTCTTTTCTTGCCAACAGGGCTATGACTACGACGACGACAGTTACACGTGGTCCCCTAACACGAGCAGGAGTCACATAGCCCCATGCTTACAGGAGGACATCTACGGTTTTGCACAGAAGTACTCCCCTGTTGTATACAGTCTGGTGTTCCTCCTGGCTCTTGTGGGCAACGTGCTGGTGCTGTGTGTGATCCGACGCTACCGAAGCTCTCAGAGCGGTGGAGCCTGCGCCTTCTCTCTGACGGACACCTTCCTCCTACACCTGGCCATTTCTGACCTCCTGCTGGCCTTCACCCTGCCGCTGTTCGCAGTGCAGTGGGCTCACCAGTGGGTGTTCGGCTTGGCCGTTTGCAAGATCTCCGGTGCCCTCTTCTCCCTGAACCGCTACAGCGGCATCCTTTTCCTGGCCTGCATCAGCTTTGACCGATACCTGGCCATCGTTCACGCCGTCAGCTCTGGCTGGAAGCGCAACACCTGCCATGCCCAGATCGCGTGCGCCCTCATCTGGGTGGGCTGCCTGGGTCTGAGCGGAGTGGACATTACCTTCAAACAGGTGGTGGAAGTGAACACCGTGGGCCACGAGAAGAAGCTCCTGTGCCAGGTGTGGTTCACGGAGAACTCCACCCAGTGGCAGGTGGGGCTGCAGCTGGTCAATGTGGTTCTGGGTTTTGGGCTCCCCTTGTTGATCATGCTCTACTGCTACATCCGCATCTTCAGGTCTCTCTGCAACGCCACGCGCCGCCAGAAGCGCAAGTCTCTCCGCCTCATCGTCTCCTTAGTGTCCGTGTTTGTCGTCTGCTGGGCGCCGTACAACTGCTTCCAGCTGGCAGACAGCCTGCACCGGTTGGGCGCGGTGATCGGAGGCTGCCAGTTTGGCCACGTGGTGGACATCGGGACTCTGATCACTGAAAGCCTGGGGCTGTCGCACTGCGCCCTGAACCCTCTGCTGTATGGCTTCGTGGGGGTGAAGTTCAGGAGGGAGCTGGCCAGAATGTGTAAAGGGCTGCTGGGACAGAGAGGCTTGCTGGGGATGGAGGGATGGAGGGAGAGGAGGCACAGAAGAGCCACCGCATCGGTCAGCTCTGCAGAGAGCGAAATCACCTCCCACTCTGTCATGGTGTGACACTGGATAGATTGCGATATGATTCACGATATTGGAGGGAATGATCATTTTTGCATCATTCTTCTCATTTTCACTGAAAAAAATGTATTAAATGATCATGATGGTGTGATTTTCTTGCGAGGATCTTAAGTCTGTAGAATACGATTTCTAGGCCGGGACATCTCTGTAGCACCACGATCGTGCTTTGATGCATATTTTGCCTTTAACAAATATTGCGGCCTTTGTGTGTGTGTGAGTGTGTGTGCGCGCGTGCGTACGTGTGTAAAGTAGAAAGCAAACTGGAGTGAATTCAGGGAAAGAAAGGAGTAAATAAAATATATTTTCAACGTAATTAAGACTTTTAAAAATGTTCTCAGAAGGAAAACTGATGTATTTCTTCCACTGGTGCTTTGCCTTCTGGTTATTGATATGGTGCAGCTTACAACACGTTGTTTTGTCACAGTTTTTCTATTTTTCAGGAATACTGTAGTGTAGGACTGAACGATTTGGAATATGTAATTGCAACTATTTTGACTGATATTGCAATTGTGATATGATTCACGATATTATTCTCATTTTCATTGATAAATATATAAAAATGATCGCAGTGTGATCTGTACGAAACAAAGATTTACTGTAGAGTCTGTAGAATATGATTTGTAGGCCGGGACATCTCTGCAGCACCACAATACTTAATTCAGAAAGGTATTTTGACACATATTTTGCCTTTAACAAATACGGCACCTGCGATTTGGACATTGCACTAGTCCATGTTGCGATTTCGATCAAAATCCGATGAATTGTTGAAAGCATTAAGTGAGGGTGGGGCATAGAGTAAAACGAAACACCACATGCTGATGCTGTCGTGTAACTTTTTTTTGTGAGAATGTGTTGATTTTTGTGTCCATAGGTCAAATCTTGTGAAACCAGTACATTTCTTCATATTCGTAGAAAAGCTTGCTCAGCAGTTTGCAGCTTCAGACTCTTCATTTTTCTCATCAGATTCCACACTCAGATAGTTTGCAGCGAAACAAGTTTCCGCTTATAAAACAGTGACAATTGTTATAAATATATTGAAAAGATGTACGTGTTGAAATTCTCATTCCTCTTTTATTTTTTTTCATGATCCATATACAGCTGTTCTCTCAGCTGCACGCTTCAAAATGTTGCAAAAGAGGAAATGTATAGTACGGCTCATTTTGAATTTTGTACATTACATCAAAACACGTCCTCTTTGTGATGTACAAAGTATTTTATAATAAATATTTTGGAATAAAAATATAGTGTCATGTTCATATGTACATCAATATCTCAGGTTCTCTCTCTGCATGTTTATGCTGACCAACTTTCGTCCGGCACAGCATGCAGATGGGCGAGTGCACTGACAGGTCTGATGAGCTGATGACGGGGCCGAGCGGAGAAGATGCTGCAGCCGTGAGCCACTGCAACACTACTGCAGGTACAGAGCCCAGGTAAAAGGAAAGCTTGCATTATTTGCTCACAGAGCAGCTACAAATGTTATGTTAGAAAAGCAGCATGTGGAGTTTCATCTCAGATTATTGTTCAAGAAGGTGGAGGTCGAGGTGGAAATTGTGCAAATTTTAAAGATCTCCAGACACATTTTAAAGTATGTAACAATACTCTGCTATGATTAATATTTGGTTTAACATGGTTTTCCCACACACAAAAAAAATAATAATAATAATTTAAAAAAATAATAATAATAATATATATATATATATATATATATATATATGAAAAGGGGCTGGAAGCACATCTACTCTTCTCCCTCATTAAGAGGGCCTCAAGCCCCACCCACCACCGATGTCATAGTTACTCTACTCTGACTTGATTGGTTCCTTGGTACATATGATGTCATAAAACCTGACTGTCTGAATCTGGACATCCTTCCTCCTCTGAAGCTTTTTTTTCTTTCTTTTTTTATACTCGGGCCTGTTGATTTTCAGGCTAGTTCCGAGTCCCGACCCCCTCTAGAGGTCGCCAAAGCTTCACTGGGGGTCGTGAGGCCTTCTCGATTTCAAGGCATGTAACACAAGGTTTTATGTTTAAATATACAGTTTCGTTCATGTTTTGTGAAGAAAACTAAAGTTGATTTTTAAAGATTGGATTATTATTTAAGATATAAACTTCACTTCAAAAACCTCACAGGGTGGTGAGGAACACAAGTTATAGTCACAGAGCTTTCCCTCTGATAAACAGCCTCATTCTGCAAAAGAAATAAAAAAAAATAAAAACAACTGAAGAGCTAATAGAACAATGGCCAGTAATCAGGGAATTTGTAAAGAAAAAAAGAAAGAAAGAAAATTAGAGGATTAAAAGGTCCTGAAAATAACAGGAAAACTCATATCTGATGCAATATTTACAGGAAATAATCTGATTGAAATTCATCCAAATGTCTTGTTTTACACAAATTTCCTGCAGTTATTGTGTTCACTATTTGGGTTAATTATATCGTTTATCAATTACTCTGTACTGGTATTATGCATTGATTATAATATGAAATACCCATAAAATATGTCACTTATAATATGTATATATAAATATAAATATGTCAGGGGTCGTCAGTTTACTCAAGGGGTCCCTGAAGGAAAATGGAAAAAGGAAAAACCCATGGACTGTATATAAAGGGTAAAGCAGCAGGAGGTCTCGGTTTTATTGTTCAGTCTGGAAACACAAACACAACATCTCCATCTAGTGGAAACTCTTTGTGCGGCGCATTGTTTCACTGCTTTGTGTTGAGTTTTATTATACATGGTTGAGTTGCGTCAAGTCAGGCACAGAAAGCGGAAACGCGGAAGTTGGGTAATTTGACCTTCAAAATAAAGCACCTGATTCCCACAATAATGGCATAAACCACAAGGACTGTGCCTTTTCTTTCGTGCCCCGTACTTCTCACTACAAACAGAGGCACATTGTCTATTTCTCGACCTATTTTCCTTGGATTTTTATTCGTAGACGCTGAAGTGAATTTCATTTCAGATTTTATTTTGAAAAACAATGAATCGAGCGTCTGGGGTTGTCGTGTGAGTTGGCAGATTTGGGAGAGTTGGCAATGTGCGAGAAGAGGTGACATTTGATGAACCAAAAACAATCCCGTGAGGAAGTAAGTGCTTGTAAGTAAATTCCGTGAATGTAACAATAATATAAGATCACAGTTTGTGCGCGAAGTGCGTCCGTGTTGTAAAACTTCCAGCTGGTGAAGCGCAGTTTTTCTCATCGCCTGTTTTCACAGTTTACCCTGCTACCCGGCGGTTGTTTTGTTTTCGCGGATTCGCCCTCAGTGTAAGCACGCGATTCCCCTTTATTTATAAGTTTAGTGATAGGCTACTTAAAGTTTGCGCTGAAACTCGGAGAAATATTTTGTGCATTTTTTTGTGTTTTTCTGCTGGACTTGACGGGCGCTCGACAGCTGCAGGAGCTCGTCCGCGCTCCCTCCAAAAACAGCGACGGTAATTTATCGTCCAGAGCTGGCCCCGGTGTCAAGAGATAACGTGCAGGACATTTGCTGAGTTTGTCCGTTTTGAGTACCACCTGTCCACTGCGCACAGAGAGGCGATTGTCCTCCAAAATCTGCAGCTGGCGCCCTTTATGGTAAGTAACATCTACTGAAATTAAATAGGAACAATTCTAATTGTACGGTCAGGTCATATATGTGCAAAGCTTTCATGGTGAGTGTTTTGTCATATCCTATATGTTGACTTTTATAATATATGCTAACTAGAAATGTGATGTATAATTTAAGCTGTAGCCAATAGTGCTAATTAGGCTATTTAAGCCTTTTCCTTTCTGTTTCTTTTTTCGTGTCAGTTTCAAACCGGATCCTTGCTGTAGCTATTATTATTCATATTTATCTGCACACGCCTCTTTAATGTTACCTACGTAGGCCACATACCAGCACCTCTGCTCTCGTGGTGTGTTTGCATACCAGGGTCATCAACAGGACAAGTTGACTATAGCTCACAGCATTAAAATAACTTAATTGTGTGTGTGTGTGTGCGCGCGCGTGTGTGTGTGCGCGCACACAGATAGACCCCAGGTAGTGCTCAAGCACTTGCCTTTTGCCCTCTGACCAGATAAGTGCCCTTTTTGGAAGACCATTTTTTTATTCATTTATTTTTCTAATTTTATATTTTAGGTTTTTAATGTGGCCCGTGGCATCAATTCTCAATTAAAAGTGTGTAAAATTGCATTTGAGTTGTAATTCTGCGAGACCGTACCTCACAAGCCTCCCACCACCCTTTTTGACTTTCTTGTAGCTTGTAGCTCGCAGCTGCTACACAAACCATGTGCCCTGCAGCAGCATCCACTTATGAGTGGGGTGCCCTTTTTTTCACTTGAGCACCTGCCCCCCAAAATGTCTGTGCACGCCACTGTGTGTGTGTGTGTGTGTGTGTGTGTGTGTGTGTGTTTTAATTACTTTGTCAAAGTAATGTAACTAATCACATTTGATTACTTTTCTAGCAAATGTTTTATACTGTGCAATAAAGCTGAAAAGTCCTAAAAACATAAACGTAAAGCAGGCAGTGTAGAGCGCTGTAGTGAAGTTGTCTGTGAAATATGTCAAAAGAAAACATTCCTGCACAGAGAAAAAATGCAAAACAGAATAAATGTTATATTTTACATGTAAGCTTTTTACGGAAAATAATATATTCCGATGTACAGTAACCGCTTTGTAATCACCAACATTTTAATTAGTAACTGTAATTTAATTATTTTCTTAGTAAGCATAACCGATTGCAATTACTTTTATTTTATTTGTTACATGTAACTAGTTACTCCCCAACACTGTGTGTGTGCGTGTGTGTGACCATGGAGAACTGCTGTACTTTCCGTACAACCCACTCCACTCTTGCTTCATCCAGTGATGTCACACCATGTGAGTTATGTGTGAGTTTGAGTTTATAAAGCCTCAGCTGGACTTCCCGAGAGGAGGGTTTCAAAACTCAACTCTCACACATCCGGCTGTCAAACACACAGAGAGAGACAGAGAGAGAGGGGAGTAGCCTGAAAAACTGGTATTTTAGACATCTGGCCTCTGAGGCACTGCAGCATTTTGGATTTCTCTCTTTAAAATTGAACCTTTTTGCTTGCACAGAAGATGAGCATGGACGTGGAGCTCGATGGATTATTTCGCCACAACGGCACCTATGACTACGATGTCAACTACGAATATGATGGGGACTTTGAGTCAAGAGGCGGTAGGTCAGTGTGGATCCCACTTCTGTACTCCGTGGAGCTGGTTGTAGGTCTGCTGGGGAATGGACTGCTCCTGGCCGTTCTGGCTCAGAAGAGGCGATCCTGGAGAATATCGGACACCTTCGTACTCCACCTGAGCGTCGCGGACGTCCTGCTGCTGCTGACGCTGCCCTTCTGGGCTGCACAGGCCGCTCAACAGTGTGGATGGTGCTTTGGGGGTTTTCTCTGCAAGATCAGTGGAGCTCTTTTTAATGTAAGTATACTAAGTGGTAGGGAAAATCAAATATCACAATAGACATTTGAACAATGGACACTCAAAGTGTGTATTCTGTGTCAGTCCCAGCAGGAGGGCGTCTCAGAGACTCGACTAGCAGTCTGTCTGAGTGGATTTACATATCAGATCAATCCAATACACTTGATTAGCTAAGTTACGGTGTGACTTCTCACACAGCTGGCCGTCTCCTCACAATACAACAAAAGGTTTCTCTCACAAAGGTCTCAGAATCAGAATCAGCTTTATTGCCAAGTAGAAGGAATTTGTCTTGATGTAATGGTGCATAACAAAAAGCAACACAAAACACACAATGTAAAACAAGTTGCTTTCAACAAAAACTAGGCAATAACAATTTGGATACACAGCAATAATATCAAGGGGAAGATAAAACTTTACTTCTGCAGAATCGATTAGAACCGATAGAAAATTGCCAAGTTCCAGGTCACCATTAAAAAATGAGAACTGATTAGAACCAAACCCAACTAACTTTAAATGGACTTATTTTAAGGAAACAATAAAAGTCAAAGTAAGCTCTGAAAAGAATAAAGATATTTTTGTTTTCTAAACATTTGACCTCTTTTTTTT
>JAOVVB010012358.1:0-16660 GCA_028570985.1 Heterobranchus longifilis | reverse complement strand
TCTTAACGATTCCACGGTTCTTGGAAATTCGGAACCGGTTCCAACTCGGAACCAGTTCTCGATACCCATCCCTACTGGGAATCTGAGAACGGTCTGTTTCAGAGGATAAAATGTTTTCTATAGCAGAGGACCCAGCTTTTCTTTCATCATTGCAATACATATGTACAATTATTATGTGGGATGTTTTCACACTCACTGTAATGGAACAATATTTCCAAAAATAGCATCCCTGACATCCTCATCAATCCGTTTCCAGTGTAGCAGTAATAAGGTGTTAGAGAGAAGAGTGTCAGCAGTGGTAATGAAATGTGTCTAAATGGCCCCCTCTGGACATGACAAATGAAGTCCAGGTGTCCAAAGGAAAAGGTTCCGTTACGGAAAGCGCAGGCAGCGTACGTCAGGACTTTGACCCGGGAAGCAAACCTGGGGACCCTGGTGGTCGGAGGTAATGCTGCAAACGTGTGGGGCAGGAAACTAGAGATATTAAGAGAATTCCAGAAGCCTGATACAGTATATGTGTCCCTTTCTCTTATTTTTCCACATGGACCACTAATTTTAGTCTGTTAATGTCAGTGGATCAAGAATACCAATGACAGTCCCATTTCTGAACTTTCAACACCTCAGTGTTTGAGTATTCCATCACCCTTATATAGTGTTGGTGAGTTAAAAGCCTGTAGCTGTAAATGGGTCTCTCCCTTGTCATAGTGGAGCTCACTTCCTGTCACTGGCCCCAGGGTGGGAGCGCACAATGACGAACACCACCCACATTGGCTCCCTAGCGGGCAGTCGGGCTGACAGGCCGGGTGACACAGGGGTTATGTGTTTCTGTCAGAAGCACAGAAATAGTCTCCTAACTCCTCCTGGAGTGGACAAAGCAGGCGTGCATTCATTGGCCTGCTACCGGGGCGGGATGTGCTCTTGTTGTGATTACCTGCCTCTGCAGAGGAAGGGCTTTCTCTGAGGACCTATGGAAAAATGCTGCTGTCTGCCAAGTGCCATGATTAGCGCCCCGGTCGGTTCCTGGGTCAACTCAGAGGGCAAAAGTGTCTAGACCAGCCGGGGGTTTTCCAGGCTCTTGCCTGCACTGTAATTATTACTGCTTACATTAGAGCCCCAACTCTCAGGGCCCACATTCCACTTTGGACGGTTGTACGGCATTACTCCCTTCAGTGTGTGGTGGGAGTCGGATCAGACGTTGGCTTTACATATGGTTTGAATATTGTATAGTTAATAGCCTCAATTTTTATTGAGTCTTGTTATTTGATGTAAGCGGATCAAGAGATAGGAGGGTGGGAACTGTTGTGGTGATAAGTATCTCATGTTGAATTAAAGTGCTAGTAAGTGTAACACTCAGGGGTATAGTGCAATTTGTTTAAGTACTGGAGCACACCTATGATGCGCACGTATGCATGCATGTGCACGTGCAAGTTGTGGCTTGTTTTGAAGGTTATGTACCCACTGTTTCTACGGTGGCAAGTTTACAAAGATTAGTTAACTATAACTGACCACACGATCAAATGTTAGACTATGAAGTTTCATCATGTTGAGTATATTATGCGGAAGTCAGCCAAACATCTAGATAGCTGTAGTAGGTTGTAATTAGAGTGGTATTACGCAATATAAGCGAATGAACACACAAGTGTTTGACTGATTAGATTTACTTACGTGTGCTGAGAAAATGAAGCTGCATTCGAAACATCGATTTTGAGGAAAAGTCGCAGTGTAAAATATATAAAAAATAATTTAATTAATTGTGCAGCTCAAAGGCTAACAGCAGCTACCGGCAACTTTTAAGGTGGAATCTTTTCTTGCATGTTACTCAATGAATGACTTGGACATCATGAATCAATCGACACACCTTAAATGTTAATGTGACCCCTTTGACTATTCCATTTCTTTGTATTGGCTCTCTTACACTTTAGTGATGATCTTCAAGAGCTTAAAAGAAATCATATGAATTTCAACCAGATTACCTGAACTGCAAATCTATTTCCTCACTTGGAGAAAAAAAAGTGGCGGAGCGTTGTTCCAGTGCACACCGGCAGCACTACGTCCCTGGTAACTGGGGTTGAGTACCATTCACATTTAAACCGGTAATTCCTGAATTTATTGAGAACATTTTGTTATCTATTTTGAATATTTTACACACCACACAAGATAAAACCACTCCCTGCCTTCCCCCCCCCCCCCCCCCTCACCTGTCCCTGCAACCTGCAGCCTGTCAGTTCCGGCAACAGGGCACAAAGAACCCAGTGTGTTAGTCTCGGAGGAAAGTGAAAGCGAAACTTAACAACACGTCCGTTTGCAGCTCGTCTTTAAAGTTGTATTATATTGCAGCCAGCGTTTGCTAGGAGTTTTGAAAAGTGTAACTACATTTATGACTGCTTTCATCTGACTCTGTGAGTAAACAAGCTGCAGAGGCTGCAGTCTCTCTTCCCCTCTGCTCTGCTGTTTGTGTGTGAAGGAGATGACAGAGAGACTTGCACTCACGCGCTCTCAGGTACCGAAATCTGGCACCGTTTGACTTAACGTGAATTGGTACTTGGTAGTACAGACGTTTGTTCGGTACCCTTAAAAGTACAGAGTTCGGTACCCAACCCTACTGGTAACACTGAAAAATGCAACCGTTTTATTTGAAGACTTGATTGATTGATTGATTGATCGATTGATCGATCGATCGATTGATCGACTGATTTGCATTGTGCAGTTCTAGGAGCCTCACATCAGGATCTTCGAGCTTGCTGCCAGGGCTCTTACAGTGCATTCTGCATTACAAACTCAGTGTTTGCCAGAAAAAGCACAACCAGTTAATGGTTCGGAACTCTGGCTTATCTTGGCCATCGACGCAACAAAAGCTATAATTATCTGCAAAATAAACTCACTTCCTTGATTGTTAGACAAATAATGCATTAAACAGTTCCAGATAAACCTTGTTTTCCACTGTGCTGCCAGCCCCTGTGGAGAAGGAGAAGCATTCAGGCCACCAATACTGGAAAACCATTTCATTGGGCTACTCAGGAAGTTGAGTGTTTCATAAAATATGAACACCTTATATAACCAATTATTATTTTGAAAACTCTGTTGTTCTCTGTGAAAAGAACTGAAAAAAATGCCCCTGATGTTTCCCACCTGCCAACAGATTGAGTTTTTCTTGTGTATGTCAGCATTGTGTGCCTCCCAATGCCTTCTTTATATAGGCCCAGACATTATTTTTGGCATTTTCTTTTTCTGACGTGTACCTCCCACTTTCTCTGGCCCACCTCCATGAGGGCCGAGGAAGCCTGGCACTCGCCTGAAGCTCTCAGCCAGTCCTGGGCAGCTGGGATCTGGGGGAGCTCCCTGCAGTTCTGCAGTGTGCTGGCAGCCCCCTTTCTCTTGCCCCCGCCACTCTTAATTCTGCCTTTTTACTTCCAGCCAGCTTCAGAATACAATACAGAGGAGCCCTGTGCTGTGCTGTGAACACAGACACACACCCGTGGGCGTACACACACATCCACACTTTTATAAGCCATTGAAAGAGACAAGACCAAAGGCGGAAAGAGGAGCAGACGCCTCTCAGATGCTGGGCTTGGCTTCATGTGCCTCTTGACACAGACGGCCGCACACAAGATAACTGTTGTTTATTGTTTATGGAAGGACCCTCTGCCACACTCCATGCTCTCTTCATCTGGAGACTCCTAAAGGGCCACAGCCAAGAGCCACAGGGGAAAAGAAAAATGGAACTCACTGTATCTACTGTATGTGTGTGTGCGTGCGTGTGTATGGATGCTTTTGTGTTTACATGTACAGTGGGAATGTACACTTATTGTACAGTCTCGGGCTCTATTATTCTTCCGTAGCTTCCGCATTGAGTATGTGTTGTTTGCTCAGCTGGAGTTGGTTCAGTGTGGAGGGGACGGGGAGGCCATCTTGTTCCGCTGGGGTTTCAGTCACAATAAAGTCATTACAGCAGGTGATGTGTATTTCCGCTCAGACCCGATAGATGATGCACTATACTATGTTATATAATACATTTTGCAAATTTTAAGATGCACTTTCCTTGGTCAGTATTAGATTGATTTATGTTGATCTGTCGCCCTCTGACTCACTGGGCCTTTTTGACAATACCAGTGTAATTATACTCTTTATTTACTTCTTTAGTCATGAAATATCTAAAAACACAAAACAACAGAGGAAATGCACATTTAAGGCCCCAATCAGACAGAGTGTGTTTTAGCAGCCTGGGGTGGCTTTTTGTAATTGTTTTAAATGAGCGTTTTACCGCTCTATGCTCCATTTTTAAAGGAGTACCCTGAACGCCTCGAGTTGAAAAAAAATTCAACTCAGAGCACCCGACGCCGTGAATCATTATTTCCCATTGCCCAATCAGATGAATCAAGGTCCAGGTCTTCTGTGGTCTCGATGACAACAAGTGGTAGCATACAGTTCACGGTTCGTGTTAAGCTAACGTTTTTCTCATTTTCAACATCGTCCTGCAAGACTTATCTGAGCAAATTGTAGCCTCACTTACCTGCATGTGCATTCCTGTCGCAACCATGTAAGTATTACATTTAATTGTCAAGTAAACAAAACCTTACATTAGATTTGATCCTATGATCCTGATTCTTACGGAAGTCTATCTCTCCACAAGGCAAAAGCAGCGAGCAAAAAACTTCACTTTCATTGAAAAACAATTACAGAAAGCCGCCCCAGGATGCTGGTGATTTTATGATAAAACCCTCAAGAAATATCAAAACCCACCAATATATTTCCCATAATCATGAATCCAACTGCCTGTTCCACTGTAGATTTATCATCTTGGATATCATGAGCTTCCTTATTTTCAAAGATTAAACACACAAAGTTGCAAACACGGACATGCAGCACAAAGTCTTGGATATATTAATAATTCAAACTGCAGAGTACTAGTATTGGCATTACTGCATGACTTTAACATGCTACCAATTACGTAACTTTAATGAGAAAAAGTTGAGGTGAAGACAGGCAGTAATTCTTTTTTTTTCTTTTTTTTTGCCTTTTTTGATAGTACAGCGGAAGACAAGAAAAGGGAGAGAGAGAGAGAGAGAGAGAGAGGGCCACGGGTTCTGCGGCAGTGACTTCAGCTTTATCGGCGTGCGCTCCATCAGGGAGCCATCAGTGCACCCCAGACAGTCATTTTTTGAGATTGAATTTTGGTGATATAAGGACACGATGTCTCTGTACAGACTGTAACAGGTGAGGGAAGTGCGTGTGGAGCCATTTACAGTTCTCTGTAGCTCGCTAAATGCTAAGCCTGCCCACTTTTCAGTGGTCCAATCAAATGCAAAGGATGTGATTTACCGCTCAGATGTTCCATTTCACTGGGAAATAATTCACAGTACAGAAGTTAAAGACACTCTAACTTCCATTTCACTGAGACTTTAATAGTCATAGAAAGAAAATCTGTGTTTTCTGTTAGCAAATGAATATCAATCAATGACACCACTCATTGTGTTAAAAATATATCCTGTTAAAACGTACATGAAATTGTATTTAATGATTCCATTTTATGGGGCTATATATATATATATACATAGTATTTGTACTCAGGCAGACTTTTCTCCTCCTCCCTACCACTCGCAGTCATGTGCTGACAGAAACTTGTTGGTCTGTACCAGGTTCTCAGCAGTTAAAACCAGTAGAAAGAGAAATTCCTTCCTAATGGTGCATGAAAGTAATGATCACCACTGTATTATTGTTTGAACCCTTTGCAGATCTTTTCCACATTACCTCAACACTGTACCTAAAGAAAACCATATTCATTTTCATGCAGTTTTATACATTTTTTAAAAAGTTTGACGCGTCTCCTTTGACCTCTCATCAAAATGTGCAGTTGGTAGGACAGAGGCTGCAGCTGGACCCTGATCAGGCCTGATGGCGATAGAGCATGAATAGCAGGGTAGCCCTGGGCGCTCTGAAAAAGTCCTGCTGACGACTGTACCGACAGGGTCACAGCCCCTCCGTGCTGCCCCGCAAAAGGGGAGTGGGAGTAAACAGGCGTAATAGGGAGAGACTAAAAGAGACTTGGACTGTGTTCTTGTAAATAATTGCATTCATTGTTCTCTGCCACTGTTGGTTATGGTCACAAGCTGTTTGGTAGGCCCCTGTCTGTCTGGTGCTCCCCATGAGCCCGGTGTCAGCCCCTACGCCCCCGAGGGGAGCAAGTTGTGCCAGGGGTGAGGATGCCAGCTCCCTGACCCGGTGGCCCCGCGTCTGACGTGCCCACGCCAGGAGCAAACGGTCCCTGGGCCAGCTCCGAGACTCAGGGCGTGCTGTGCGCATGCTGCTCCGCTGTTAAATAAAGCTGGTTCAAAGAGCACATTCCTGCCCCCAGCCCCAGCAGCGAAATAGCGAGCTCTCTTGCTTGTAGTGTCAAAGCACCAGATTGTTTCATTTTATTGCTTCGCCTTTATCTCGGCTGACTCTGGTACAATCTGATTGGATGCAGCGTGTTATTAGCCTCTGTTGTTGGCTGTGGGAACAGCAGATGGCCTATTTGGGCCAGATTACCTGTACTCCTTATCTTAAGTGAAGAATTCATTCCAAGTGCTCAGATGTTTCAAGAAAGCTGCTTGTTCACATTATGAATGTGGCGCAGGACCGTTGAGCTTATCTGGAAGTTAACACCCACATTTACTGTGCTGTTGACTGTGTATATTGTATGCATTGTGTTCGTCACAGATGATGGTAGCTGTTTGCGATTGGTCATTTAAACGTGCAATATGTAGCTTTCTGCCGCTGGAGGTTTCTCATAACAATTACAAAAGACGAGCTTCTCCTCAGCTTCTCCAGGTTAGGATCACTTCAGTGTTCAGCGTTCAGGAGGTTTTTACCAGGACCCGGATTATCTGCAGAGGTCTCTTCCTCTCCAAAACAAACGGACCTGGTGATTTAAACCAGTAAAACACTGGAAAAAATTGGTATTTCCCTGACACTGTTTGGTGGAAAGACTGATGCTCTCTGATAATTTAAGATCTAGACATTCAGAAGGTTTTCACCAGGAGCCGAATTGTCCACAAAGGTCTCCTCCTCTCCAAAACAAACGGAGCTGGTGATTTAAACCATGAAAAACACTGAATAAAGCAATTTCACATTAAGTGCTACAAGCTGAGTCGGATCAGGATCAGGTGATCAAAACCTGTAAAACACTGAATAAAGCAGTATCACGTTTAAAATCAGTATTTCTCTGATGTCGGTGGAGGCTGGAGCATCGATGTATAAAGAGAACTAGTTAGCTGCTGCTAACGTTTGCTCAGCGTGTTTCTCTGAATACTTAAGATCCACACGTCCGAGTTAAAAATGACCAAGATCTAAAAAGTGTATTGTAAAAAATTTTTTTTCTTGAAACTGAATAAAAAGTCAATTTATGACAAAAAAAAACACGGTGCATGATTAAAATTTCTCTGGGTTTGAACATTGTTGGAAGCATTTTTAATAATGTAAGTACACAACTCTAAATAGTATATAACATAGGTACAATCACTGACACTTTACTGTGGAAATGCTACATATTATATTAAGTCAGAGAGTAGAAAAGACATATGAGCGTCACTTCAATTACAGCAGCAACATTTTGAAGTGAAAGGAAATGTGAGCTGTCAGCAAAGATTCCACTTGTTCAGCAGAGGCTTCAGGAACTAGACTACATTCACTGCTTTCTGTTTGACTTCGAAACTCCTCAGAGGGCTGACGAGACTCTCAGACAGATGCCGCGAAATGGATTGTAACCTGAGAGGAATTAAAAAAAAGATATCAGGAACTCTTGTCTCGAGGTTCAGTCTTTCTCTCTGAATCCCCCCCCCCCCTCTGGATTTCTCTTTTCTCCTTCCTTACGCAACTTAAGTGTCAGCCGGAAGCCCCTGTGCGTTATTGTGTCCAAAGTAAAGTTTGCAAAAAACAAGCGTGGGAACTAACCCGGCCCAACACAGCATCATCTGCAGCCTGTAATGATAGAACCTCAATGACATCATGTGTGTTTGAGTGTGGGGCTCTGGTAACTGTGCCGTGCATCTCCTCAAAATACCAGTGGCTAAATGGAACACACAAGCTGAGCTCGGCAATGGAAGTCAGATGCTCTCGGGCCCTTTCTTGCTGGTTAAATCGGCCCTTTCCTTTCTTCGTATGCTGATTAGGAGACTCCGATTGAGGGGCCTCTTCCACAAGGGCAACGTCTGACTTTACTGTATGGTAAATGTCAAAAAATAAATGCAGGCCTGTGTAACAAAGTGGAATTGGATCTAAGCTGCCCCGGGCCACCGCGTTTGATCTGCACCACCTTCTGTACAGCTACCCCACGTCTTGACTAAAAGTGCACAGCACATTCAGGATGTTATGGTATTTTGGCGTATAATAATCTGACGTCACGGTGGGGGAAAACTATTTTCATATGTTGCTTGACATTATGAAAATGTTAGGTCATGCATTCATACGTTCATTCACATCTTATCTTTGTTACTGCTTGTGGGTTTTTTTTTTTCTTTCTTGTTTTTTTTTTTAACGAACTTCCCGTAAAACCGGTAACCAGGTTCGTATAATAAGTTTGTTTCTTTTGGTTTCATATTGTATACATTATCCTGCTGAGTACTTGCATCTGTGTTGCATTCCTGCAGTGCAAAGAGAGTTGCAATTTCTAACCCAGCAGCCGAAATCTGATACAATGCCTGGATTTAATGGAGCCTTTATATGACTCTTGAGATCATCCTGTTGTGAATAATGTTCTCTTCATGTGAATTGCAAGAATAATTGTAGGTGGGGAATGTTTTATCAGGGCTGACTGAGGTCAATCATTCTGCCACAATTGAGCAGTGATCAAAGACGGGAGAGAACA
The DNA here is from genome assembly GCA_028570985.1 of Heterobranchus longifilis. Classification (NCBI taxonomy): domain Eukaryota; kingdom Metazoa; phylum Chordata; class Actinopteri; order Siluriformes; family Clariidae; genus Heterobranchus; species Heterobranchus longifilis. Next base: position 7,815 of record JAOVVB010012358.1, on the reverse strand, counting down.
AAACCTCGTGGGCCTACAGGTAGTATAAAGCAGTTAAACTGGAAGTATGAAACACACCCACCCACGCACATTCAGTTTCCCAGCGAGTGTGGGATGATCCCTAAAGATGTGAAACTCAAACCATGTTGTGTGTTGGTTTTGATCATGGGTTTGACATTAGAGTGGTGAGGAAAAATGACTTATTGTGTCGTTATAATTGCACTAAATCTGGTAACATTAAAATGCAGCATGCTAGTGCTGCTGTCATTTCAAATAATTGTTTGAAAATGTGTCTTGTTATACGGAAAAGACAAATATATCAACAGCTGATGAATGTTGACATATTTTCATTGTTGCACACTATTAATTGTGTGCTTACATGAGACATTCCAGAAAGTCACTGGAGTTTGAATATGAACTATAAAGTGCTTCACTTCCTTTAAAAAGCCAACATTGCTCTGCTGTGGCGATGGCATCAGAAAAAAACAAAACAAAACAAAACAAAAACAGATGCAACTAGAAATGACAGAGAGAGAGAGAGAGAGAGAGAGCATGCATACTGTAATTTCACAGAGGCTAAACAATCTCTTACGTTAATTATAATAATAGATAATTTAATGCATTTGGATTCAGATATGCAAACAAATACACTGTACTAAAAACAAAAAATGTCACGCAATGTTAAGAAATTCCTGAATCCAAACTCTGATGCAAATCCAGACCAAAACAAATTACCTGGCCGATGGCTTTTCCCTCTGCATTTTATTTAGACCCTTTAATTTTAGAGGACAGAGGAAGAACATCAAAAGAAGGAGGAGGGCCAGATTTAAGAAAATGGCGTTGGGGGGTTTTCATTGAGTTTGTGAGTCAATCTGTGTGGACGGAGCAGGTGGAGGTGGAGATGTACTGAAATGGTTGTTGATGCTGTGGTAAATGCAGCCACATTTAAATGACTTGTTTAACAAAACAAAAACTGTTGTGCTTTTCTGCAAATATATAAGCCATGCTGACTCTGTCTTCTCACCCATGACTTCCTCCTTTTTTTTTTTTTTTTTTTTTTTGGTGCAAAACATAGCACACACGTGCAACCATCTGATGACAACAGTCTGCCTCCAAGTTGTGTTTGATCACACAACTTTATGTGAGATTTTAAAATGTGTTAACCAGGCATTACTGTATTCCTCGATAGGCTCAGTGGAGTGACTCCTGGAATATCATGAACAGATGCAGCAGTATTGCAAGTACCTTCTCTCAGCATTTAGTGACGATCATAGCTGCTTCCATAGCTTTGTGTCATTCGGTTTAGGAGTCTGTCCTGTAAAACTCGAAACAGTAACTAAACTAGAATGGTCTTTGTTTTTTTTGTTTTTTTTTAAGTAAAGCCAGAAAGACAAAGAAGGTAATCATGTCATTTCGCAAGTGCCCCAAAGGAAACGAAACACACGTCAAGACAGAGGAAGACCAAAACTGAGCAGCTGTTTCAGATTAACACAAAATAATCATAAAAAAAGTAATAAGTTATTAGCGGTTTCACTGTGCCAAGTATGATTAGTTGTTTCTTTTCTACAGGAGATGAAGGCAGCAGACTGCAGCCCCAGTTTTACCAGACCCCCATTGATTACTCTCTCTCTCACACACACCTCCTAGCTCTCTCTATCCTCCCACTGGATGAGAGTATGAGGCTCACCAGCTCTGCATCACATTTACTGGTGTGGTTTCCTTTAACCATTTCTGTAGATTTATGTGCTGGTTGTACAGTCTTGTAATTAATTTGCTTTCTCGCTTTTACAATTTTACAGATTTAGAATTAAGAAGTTCAACAATTCAATTAGTTTAGTTCAGTGTATTTGCAATATATAAAAATGCATGAAGAATTTAAGAAAAAAAAATAACATTGCAGGAAAGATTAGAAGTCAAAAATGGCTTATGAGGATACATCCCCTATTAAAAGTCAATAGTCATACTTAAGAAAAAGAATAAAATGATAAAAACAAAAATTACATAGGCTAATTCATCATAGGTTCAAGACTAAACTGTATTACAAAATTGATAGAAAATGTATAATTATATATAATATAACCCTATAAATATCTAATTTATTTGAGTTTGTGAATGCCGTTCTTGTGAACCAAGACATGCATTCAGTATGGTTTAGGCTTTGTCAAGTATGCCATCCTTGAAAGGAGATGAAAAATATCAGTGCAGAGTGCAGCACATGGTCCAAATGCTACGCTTCTCTGTACTTCCTTCCTCATGATGCATAATCTTGTACCTCCCTTTCACATCCGTTTGCCCCTTTCCACTGGAACCAGAAAATCAATCTGCAGCATACACGTTGTCAAACAATGATGTAGACCCTGGTCTACCCCATCCATGGGGCCAGACGTGATTGAGTCAAGATCTGGTCTGGGCTGTTTGAAATACGGTCTCAATTACTCAGTGCAGGGCTCCCACAAACCCCTAGCTTTATACACACATACAAGCACACATGCATACACTCACATCCCCATTTTACCCGTTAAATTAAAGTCAGATTACTATCAGTGCATCCCAAATGTGCTTTTCAGTAAATACAGCTCTGTTTCCTCAGCCAGTCTGTTCACATCCCCCACTGGGAGGCCCCTTCAGAAGCCTGCTTGGCGCTCTCCATGCTACGGACTAATTGACCGAGCCCGTTGGAGGTGAGGTGAGGTGGATGGAGATGGAGATGGCGACGCATGGCAGTCATATGTGACTGAGGCCACTGAGAGGGTCTGATGTGGGAACCATTAGCGCACAGTGTCGGTAGAAGCATGGAGGCACATGCGGGGCGTGCAGCTTGAACAAATAAGGCCCTCTGTGTTTTGGAGTGAATACCCCTGCTGCCCTATTACCAGTTTGAAGTGTGGTTTGCTGGCGATGACATCAATGACAAACAGAGCGCTCTGGTTTCCTCTTCAGGGATGGAAACTGCTGCTTTGAACTTCAACAACTTCTCCATTCATTCCTTATGGATGTAGACACTAGGAACTTAGTCCTGCATAAAATGGTATGACAGACAAAATGCTTCCAGTAAAGCATGACTTTTAAAATGCATTAAAATAATACAAATCCAAATGTTATTCGGTGTTACAGGTTGCGTTGAGATAGCAATCAGATTGGGCTATTCCGTGCAAGAGTTCACATGGATTTTAGATATTGGATATTTCAGTCAAATTTAACCAAAATTATTATACATGATTCTGCTCGACCACATGACGTTCTTTGTAGCCAGTTTATTGCAATTCTGTCAGAAATGTTTGTCAGCAATTTAGCACTGCATAAAGTTGTGGGACTCACAAGAGACACACGTTATACAACAGTTTTCACTACTAGACCGATCGGCCGATGCTGATTATCTGGTCTATCACTAGCGTATAATTTCTTCTGTGACTCTTTCCAAAGTTTGGAATGTCATCAGGGTCAGAATATCTTGGGCTCTGATGCTTCAATTTTGACCACTTTTTTAGCTGGACTGCAGCAAAGCTGGGGGACCAGCCCTATAAATTCGAAAGTCTGTCGCTCATGAGGCCAATTAACAAAGAAATGTCTGCAGACACATCTGCATTTATCAGATTTGTCATTTGGTATGGTTGTGGGACGGTAAGCAAGTTTAACTGCGAAGCCTCTTAGGGGCCGTCCACATGACAATTAAATATTTAAAAAAACAGCGTTTTTCCTTTACGTTTTCAAAACTATGATGCAAGTTATAACTAAACACAGACTAAACAACGCAGACAATAACTGTGGTAAATGTTCATTTTCAGCTTTTTATGTGTCATTTGTTATTATTAAATTGTAGTTTTTTTATTTCATCAGATGTAAAACAACAACAACATGATATTGCATACATCGGCCATCGGCCGCCCTGCTCTCTAAATATCGGCATCAGCCATTGAGTAACCCATATGAGTCGACCACTAGTGTTCACTGAGTATTACACCTCATGACCAGTAAACTGAAATCCACGTGTAAAATCTGTGGAGCGCTCTCTTAAGAACCTGACCATGCAATGTCAGTGTAACCCTTGCCTTTCCCTTTGCTGTTTCCTTGATTTTGACATTTACTTGTGCAACAATCATCTATTATTGTTCGGCGGAAACAGTGCCACATGATGCTGATCCTTTTGTTTCTCTTTTTTCTATTATATGATGCAATGGAATGTGAATAATTTTTGAAGTCAAATCCAAATCATGTTTTTCCCATCCCGTCTGTTTCAGCCATCCTGTCAGTGTTTAGATTCACACACTGGCTTGAATGCCAGATATATGGAAAAGATTATTCTGCAATTGAAAGTGACCTTGATGGTATAAATACCACCGACAGTAATGATCGTCATGAATGATTTAACAACAATGTATTAGAGGTGAATTTGCAAACTAGTGGTCGACCGATATGTGTCAATTTAACAACAACAACAACAACAACAACAACAACAACACGTGACACAAAATTGCTGAACTTAAATGATCATTTATTTAACACTTATTCAGCAGATAGCAGCATCTCTTTGTTTCTGGAATATATAAACTTACATGAATAAAAACAATGCTAGTGCACAGGACTATCAAACAGCATCTCTTTGTTTTTGGTCCTTTTGTAGATCTGCACACTCTGCACTCTACCTATTGTTTTACATTTTTTAAAAAGTGTCTGCAGACATTTTTTGTTAATCGGCCTTGTGATTTGAGATAATCGGCCCATGCAGATTGTCTCAAAATACCATTAATCGGCCCAATTAATCAGTTGACCCCTATTACAAACCCATTTAGATGTAATTGCTTGAAAGCTATGTCTGAGTCATAACGTACTGGGTACAGTACTCAGTGTGTGAATACAGTCCACAGGTCTTATGCAACCTGCTCCAGTGTTCAAAGGCTGCTGAGTGCCCTCTCCTGCTTAGTCAGGCTCACACAAGGGTTTATCAAGTGTAGGGTGGGAAGGCATGACGCTGGAGGACTTTGGAAGTGTGTGCTTGTGTGTGTATGCAGCAGGTTTGCCTCTCTGTGCGTGTATTCATCTGTGCATCGGTTTGTGTGTAAGATCTGTCTGCACCCCAGTGCGCATGCCTGTGTTTGCACATGATTACATGTGTTCACTTGTGCGCTGATGTGCGTGCACGCGTGTTTTCTTCTGTTTTCTCATTCTGGGACTTTGCCCTCTGAAAGGTGTGCCAGCCAGTCAGCTGAGAGAGAGGAAAACAAGATCTGAAGCCGGCCGTGGTGTTAGACCTGGGACAAAGACGAGAGAGAAAACAAGGGAGAGCGAGTGAGAATGACAGACAGGGGCGAATGCAGAAACGTGGCGCCGGAGTGCGGAGCGTGTCGCTTTGAACATTGTTCCAGATGTTTGTGCATTGCAAATATCGCAAACGTTACATAGCAAGCACTAGCAGGATTTGGCTAGCAAGTAGTTAATGGCAGGTGTGTTATGCCCAGGTAACTTTCATTCACCCTCCCTTTGATCTTGATCGCTGCTTCACTGATTATCCAGCTGAGTCACAACAATTATGACTAATTAGGTAAATAAATATTTTCTTTCACTTTTTTTAGAATGTAATGTGTGATTCTTTTTATTGTTCAGGATAGGGCTGAATGATTTTGAAAAAATATCTAATTGCGATTATTTTGACCGATATTGCAATTGCGATATTTTGGGTGATTTTTTTTTTTTCAGGCTCAATTTTTCTAAAAATAAATGAATAAAAATTGTTTAGAATTTTTTTTAGAAACTATTAAATATTATTAAAAAATAATGTTTCACCTGTTTTCATAGATGAAAAATTAAAAAATAAATAAGAAAAATGACCTGGCAAAAATGTTTTACCTCTCAGGGCTTCCATACATTTAATTAAAAAGACGATTAAAATGATTATGGTCTGATATTTTGTACTTGTACTAACAAAGATGTTTTCTTAAGTCTGTAGAATACAATGTGTAGGCCAGGACATATCTGCAGCACCACAATATTTAATTAAAAATTGTATTTTGATACATATTTTTGCCTTATTTGGCCATATTGTGATTTCGATAAACTTCAGATTAATTGTTCAGCTCTAGTCCAGGAGTTAATGAAGGGACTCCTAAAGAGTCCCTGATGCACTACATTTAGTCACTGTCGGGCGAAAACTTTGTATGTCCAAAACCGTTACTTTTCAGGAAATGAAAAAAGGCTAATTTTCAAACATTTTATTGGGCTATTTTCCTCAGACAAAGTCAGTCTTTCTAATACTAGTTAAATACTTGTACACTTTAAAAGGTGACCAAGAGCATTGATTTATCAAAACAAAAACAAAAAAAGACGAAATATGGAGGTATGAGATTTCCACCCGACAGTGATTATTTACTACAGGCCAAATTAGAGTCCAGACTAGAAAGTCCACATGTCGGGATTGACCTGACATTCTGTGGCTCTGCTGCATTGATTAGATGGCTGTGATAGCCGATCGAAAAGTGACTGACTGACAGGCGGACTAACTGCCCTGCCACCCACGCTGTTGACAAGGCAGGGCGCCTGATGACGTTGTCATTCGGTAAAGTACAAACAGGAACGACACTGACCGACCCAAGCACTCTTTGAACTCCAGATGAATTGCGGGTCTATCAGCAGCTGTTCTGGATGACCTTACCCCACAAAAATCAATCAGGACAAACATACTGGGAGGGCTGGGTGTGAGCTAGTCTTTTTCTGCGTGGGCTGGTCCAATGTGTTATGTACAGTGGTGATGCAGGAAAAACAGGGCTCTTTCCAGAAAGTCTTTTGATGTTTTCTCGTATTGTCATAGTTCACTATAGTCCTTCTCTCTTTTTTCCACTGACCCAAGTTCAACAGATTAGACTAGTGGACTCGACCCAATGGAAAACTCTCCCACAAACCAGCCACAAACACACACACTAAGAGTCAAGGTGTTCTTTTCAATGATTGAAAGGTGCCATTGCACTTGTTAACCTCTCGCCTCCATCCACATATGTGTAGAAAGCCGATAGAGCTCAACAGTGACCGCCCACTTTTTGAACGGCTCCGGTTCCGGAAGCAAATATCCAATTTATTCACTCCATTGACGTTTCAGAAAATCCTTATTTAAAGAGTTTTAAGCCTGTAACTAAGCCAACCAACTACCAGACGAATTATGACCATAATACATTTGATTCTGCCCAAAAAAATGGAAAATGGAGAAAAAAAGGCAAAGATACAAGACACAACGGTCATAGAGTTTAGCAGTAGCAGACTCACGAGGCGTTCACGGATGCAGCAAACATTTCCATGGTAACAGCAAGCTCCACCAATCAAAGACGTCGCTGTTACACTTTAGGATTGTGGCTAGTGTAGTACTTCTCCATGACATCACAAGTAAAACATGTGGCTTGTACAGGAGCTTATACCATTGTTTCACACTCTCACAGCTCGTGGTGAGTCTACCTTGGATGGTTACGACATCAAAATCCTCAATTCAGAATATAAACAGGATTTTCACTTCTGGAACTTTACTGTTGCGCTCTATAGACTTTATCACTGTGATGCCGCCAATAGGATTTTTCCATTGGATTTTAGATCATTGCAGAAGATAAGCTCTGTGTTTTACTTTCACATTTTGTTCAACAAGATAATCTTCAGACATGAACACCACTTTTATGATTTTTGAAACGTATATGCAGTCGCCAGGAGCCTTTTTAAAGTCGCGTAAAAACTTCGAAATTCACGATTGGGGTATTTACTGACTTTTTTTATGTCGTAGAACAAAACGTGAAAGTCTCTTCAGCTTGTGTTAACCACATAACTTATTTCAGTCATCTAACCAAAAACCCATTGACTTCAGGT
>JAOVVB010012350.1:0-16661 GCA_028570985.1 Heterobranchus longifilis | reverse complement strand
CTCCTGAACATCCTGACAACAAAATTAAAATTTTCTGACGGACAGATCAGGAGAAAATTAACTTTGTTCGAGACCTTTTTCTGTCTCAGCAACAAACTCTTGCAAGATCTGGCAACACGGATAAGACGACATCCGCAACCACCACAGATTACTATTTTTTTTTAAGGCTAAAAATAGCTGTTAGCTGTGTATATATCTAATGTCAGCAAAATAAAATATAAATAAATTGTGCAAATATAACTTTCCACCCATCCACATGACGTTTACTCCACTATCGAACAAGACCACGCCCACGTAGGAGACAGGAAGTGTGTACCGTTTCTTATCATTGGCGCTGCCTGTAGTGCCGTATCTTTATAACTATTGAATATCTTTGCTTCAGCCCAAACTCTGGGGTTTAGTTACTCTGCAGCAAACCATCTAATGCAAATCAGGTCCAGTATGAATTGTTAGGGTCTGAATCCTGGAGCTAAATGATGCCCTCTGTAACTCACTAAAGGCCCTGTTGTGCTCACACAATCCACTGTAAAGCCATATTATGGCATGATATACAGCATGTACCACATACATACTCTACACTTACATTTAAATACGCATATTCAAATGTGAATTGTGAATTTCAACCACACACTCTACAGCAGCTACACAAATTAGCTCCCAAATGAGCACACTGAAAGAACAATGTTAGGAAAGGGGGAAAATAGGAAGAAGACAAAGGGTTAGGAATGCTAGGGAGAGTCTCTCCACGTCACCTCTGACCGCTCCACCTGTCTGGTTAGCTACAGCGAGCTAGCTAGCCTAGCGGAACCATGTGCCTGACATACTAATGAGAATCCTCACTACGCCTTCAATTAAGCCCGAGCAGTAGTGAGGCGCGCGCACACACACACACACACACACACACACACACACACACACACACACACACACACACACACAGGGGAAGATGGGCTGAACAAGCTCGCCATTGTTTCAGATAGAATAGAATATGCTGGCACTCGCAGTCTGGAGATTTGTACCGATCATACTGTATATGACACAACAGAGGAAGACTAATGCAGAGTGAAACACAAAGAAAATGGATCAAAAATAGAAGTGCATCTTTGTCTATTTTTCCTTTGTTATGTGCCTCCGTATCTTTTCCGCCAAAGAGCAGAAAGAAGCAAAATTTGCAGCTGAATAGTACAACAAACCCACAGTTTCCTGTCCATCTTTTATCCTCCTGCTCTGACCTTTCAGTTTAATAAAGGCTTTGGGTTGGGCCTGCAAAAAAAAAAAAAAAGCTTTCTCCACCTCACTGCCTCTAATATTCTCCTCCCAACCATGTTTTTATTGTTGCTTTTTAATTCCCATATACCGTAAAGAATGGAAAGCCAGATCCATGGCAATGACTGAATCACAAATCTGTATGCAGTCAACTTTTAGCTGTTGATGTTTAGAGGCTGTAAAATGTGGGGGGAAAACAGAAGGTGATCGTTTTCTTATTTCATAAAGGACAGTGTTTTGAGGTTGTTTTCTCCCTCTGTAATATGATCCAAATAACCTTTTCTCTAAATGAGAATGCGATTTGAAAGTGAAAATAGTCTCTCACAGTTGACTCGCTCGGCTTGTCATTTCACTAAATTGCTCTACAGGACCGTGAATTTATAAAGCAATGAAAGTGACTGCCCCTACTCAGTAAATTAGCTATAAACACAATCTGCTCTTTGGAGTGTGTTGTGGAGTGTGTGTATGATACAGACTCGTACCAAAGATGGAACCGTGTTGCTGCCATGTCCTAGTTAAGGGTACACACTGTGCATTATAATTTTGTGTGTGGACAGATGGAGGGAGTGGTTGAGATAGTCTATCAAGGGCATCCATGCTGAGATGCTTTATAGTCTGGATGTTAGATATTGCAGTGTAGCTTATTATCTTGTGGATTTGGCCTTTCTGTCCGTGAATAAAATGCACTACGGCACTGAATAAATGTAAAAATGTCAAAGAAGTAATTAAGAGTAATGACTAAAAAAAGACTACTCTTTCTTAATGACCATGCACAAAAAAAAAAAAAAAGAGCATAGCGTTGATTGGATGCATTATTTGGCCTTTTAGATGATGACTGATGCTAAATAGTTTTTGAGGAGGCAAATGATATTTCTTTCCTCTTGTAAAGTTTTGAAAGTTAAAAAGCTTTTGTGGCTTTAACCCAGGAGGGCCAGCCATACTTGTCAGCAATGAGAAACCCCATCTCACTGATTGGCTCTGGCTCGCGTCCATAAACAGACACACACGCACACACGCACAACTGAATCCATACACACACACAAACACGTGCACGCACAGGCATACATGCCTGGCGACGCACAAACATTTAGGTTCATGAAGTGCATCACAGTGTGACTGCCGTGGAGCCGGAGCTTTAAGGGCCGGACCCCACAAGTGTGCTTCAGCCTGTGCTTCCGGCCTGCTAATTCTGAAAGCAGAGAGCCGACTAATTGTCGTGAACTCCTCCTGCCCTCCATTCTGCCCTGCTTCTCCCCTCCTAGTCATAGACCATAATGGATTAATGCAGCCTGGTGTTGTCCCTCTTACTCTCCCTTACACAATCTCACGCTGCTGCCACGCCCTGAAAACTGTTTGTTTTTGTGGACTCTCCAGGATTGAGTACACTGGTGGCGCTGTACTGTACATACACAATGAACTCAGGAAGCAGTAGTATTCTGATAACAAGTGTGAAAGAGCAGGCAAAGAATACACAATATAGCAGGTTTGAATATGCAGTGTGCAGACGGTGATAATTGTGGGCGCTCTCGGTTTGGGTCTTGTTAACTGTCAGACGCAGTGTTTCAACACCTGTCTTATGTTTCACTCTGCATAATAAGACTTCTATTTAAAGGAGAAGAAGTGAAGATGCCAGCAGAGGTGTTACCTCAAAGTGCTGGAAGAAAATACCTCAGTTATTAACTAGAGAAGGAAAACTTGCGTTTTGCAGCAAACCTGATCTTTGCTATTGCTACTCGGGGTTAGAAGAAATTAATGCAACAAAGGACACAAGACCGAAAACACAATCTGAAACTGAAAAAAAAAAAAAAAAACACTGTATGACGATGAAAACAGTGTTTTAAATCTCCTTGCTGTGCCACGGACAAAGCTGGCAAGCATGGGAGAGCGTGCCTTTTCATCGCTGGGGCCACGCCTGTGGAATCAGCTCCCTGCCACCATCAGGGCCTCAGACTCGCTCGCTGTTTTTAAATCAATGTTCCTCTCAGCTCTCCCCTAGGTCCTGGCTCATAAGTGCCCTCTCTCTTAATCTAGCCCCCTCCTCAAAAAAAAAAAAAACACACTTTATTAACTGCCAGTTTTAATGCTTTTATTATTGTATTACTGTATATTTGTTTTATTTTGTGAAGCACCTTGAGATTTCCTTGTATTTTAAAGTGTGCTATACAAATAAAATGTATTATTATTATTATTATTATTATTATTATTATTAATAGTGCTACAGAGAACAATGCTTATCAGGCCCTGGTTGAGTCCAATTGAAAATATCCCAGCAGTCTATGCAGTAAAACAGCCTAATACATTTAATAGCCCAGAACACACTCCTCAGTATGCCACGGCTTACTTAGGCTCCTTTTGATTTGCCCTTGAAGGATAGATTTAGTTGCTCTATTGAAGTTCTGGCAGTAGTAGCATCTTGCTGCGCTACTCAGACTGATGATCGGCTCTTTCCTGGCAGGTGTCCACCCTCTGCCGGTAACAATCAACAAATGAGAATCACAGCCTTCAACTTGCCCGTCTCTCTGCCCAGCGACAAACTCAGCATCCCTGAATCTCAGACACTAGACGGCTATTAACACGATGCGGCTGCATCCGGACGACAATGGGCGGTTTGGATTCAGTTGACTTTTGTTGTTTGCTTTCAGCGTTTAAGACCAGGGGCTTCATTTTCATGAATCAATGGCGCACACGGTGTGGATACAGATTTTTTTTTTTTGTGTGTAATTTCATGGACAGAGGCTCACAGCGCACCTGCATCGCTGTTGCACGTTCAATCAAATCACCCCTTTTTTTTCTTTCATCTCAAAAGCGGCGCGCTCTGTGCCATGGCGCTCTGACAATTTAGTAATAGAGGGGAGCAGTTGGGAGTAGTTCTGCCACAAAAGATCCTCCAAAGAGGAAACTGATGTCCTTAAGCGGCAAGAGCAGAATCACCACAATGACACCTTATTTAAACCACAGAGAGCAAATGATGTTAAATTATCTTGGGAGGACAGTCAAGTTCACAGCCAGTCACTGAAATGCTAAATGGGTGCAGATGAGAAGAAAAGTCTGTGTGCACCGAAAGAAAATCCCAATTCACCAAAGCAAATATCTGCCAACATCGAGGCCTTGGAGGCATTTAGAGAGCGCACACACGATCGCCTACAATAATACAATAATCCAACTTGCTGTTACAAAAAAAAAAAACATGAAGCCTATCATTCACATTTTCACTTCAAATCATATCCTGTCCCTGAAAATATTGAATTTGTAGTAAAATCTCTGTCTGTGTGTTTTCTATAGTTGTGAAGATGCTAATGATCTAAAATCCTAAATTCTAATAATTTGTTCATTGAGAAAACCTGCTGACAAACAAACTAAAATGGATAAAATCATGTTGAGATCATGACTGACTGAATGCAATGTTAAGTTCAACCTGATCCACGACCTCTTTACACAGACTTACACCGTGGTGGTGTCACGTGTTGTGTTATGATTACATTGTCCCACCTCCAGGTTTTCAAAAAAAAACATCATGGTTTGGATGAAATATCACATCTACATTTCCGTGAGTTTTGTTAGGTTTAGGCACATAAAGCACGTCATTATGTTTAGAAAAATACATCATGGTTTGGATTAAATATCACATCTACATTTCCTTACGTGGCGTCTGGACGCTCTTTTTACATCAACGATCTGTGCGTCCACCACGGCAAAGGATCCTAATAGACTTTCCATTGACATCGTCATTTTAACACAATATGTGACACCACCATGTAATTCGGTGTTAAGAGGTCGTGGGCATCTCACAGGTTTCTGTGAGATCACACTGGTGATCAATGCTTTGAGTTAAGTGTTCCCGGTGTTGACTGAATAACATTAAAACAGTTGACATTTTGCTTTAGAAAATCTTTAAAAACTAACACCTAAATCCAGCTTGGCCCTGCCAGTCTAAGAATGAATTCCTGAAGGAACTTATTGCAATTACAGCAAAGTGGATCTCCTAAATGGTTACGTAAATATCAACTAAATGACTCCCCTCTCCCCTAGACCAACTTTGGGTCGTAACACCAGCGACGTAGTGGAGTGTATACGCAAGTATACGAGGTACACCCTCCTAATTTTTCATGGTGCTTTACAGTATAACCACCTATCAGCCAAAAAGCCATCGGAATATACAGGAGAGTAAACCCTCTTCCTCCTCGGTACCCAGAACACCCACCTCATCCACCACACCGCTGCGTAACACACTATATCAAATACAAGTATTTTGGTAAAATGTAACTAATCGAGTTGAAGCTTTCCTCCTACATCCTCTTCCCTCCGTGTCAGTGGGCATGATACACAGTCAGCTTAACCCCTGCCTGTGTCACTCTCCCTGGTAGAAACTCCTCAGATCAGAAATGAATTCTTCATGCTGATCCCGGAACAAGACTGTGCTGCATTTGTCACAGCCACTTTCTTCCACTTTAACTCAAAGCTGTTTGGTATGACTGCAGATATGTGACAGGGGGGTTGTTTGAAAGCTCAGGCTGAATGCTCTGTCTCTATCTGTGGAATAGGGAGTGAACGCTTGTTCAATCGCTATGTAAAGTCTGCACAAACGCACTCTCTCTTTTGTAGATTTAATTCAAAAATAATGCTTAGATAACTGTGGGTTTTTTTTTTTTTTCACGTTAAATCCACACATTAAAAAAACATCTTCTTTTTTTTTTTAATGGAGGCGATCATGGTGGGTCTTTGATGCTGTAGCCTAACTCAAATGAGAGAAGGTTTGTGGAGGTGCCCAGAGAGGCTTAGCTATGCATTGGCTGTTGAGTCTGGCATGTGTTCTGGCACTCGGACTGTATTCTCAACAGGACTCTGGTGGATTAGTGTCCATTTGGACAACAGAGTGGTCCGCAGCTTGGGGTGACATTCAACTTCGGCAGGCCAGCAGCTCACACACTGATCATGAAGTTTAGTCTCGCTGTTTATTGTCCTTGATGTGCAGTAAATGTAATGCCATCTAATCGTTACATTAGGAGTTTCTCGAGTCTGAAAGATGGGCCCGATGACTGGCGGCGAAACGGGGTTTCGCTTTCTGTCGTCCTCCTGCGGTTCTGTAGTCTAAACCGGATGACTCCGCATGTGTGAAACGAAGCCGCGGCCGTGCTGCAGTGTGGTGGGTCAGTGGATCACGGGGTATAGTGGCGGGCTTCGGGGCTGTGGGGACGGCAGCCCGTTATGCGTTTGATCCCGGTCGGGGTACATCCATGCTCGCAGGGCGACTGCTGTGGTCCATCTGGTGGAGGCTTTAATCACAACCCCCCCCCCCCCCCCCCCCCCCCCCCCCAACACACACGCACAACACACACACACACACACACACACACACACACTACAGTAACATAAAGCTTCCCACTCAGACCTTTTTTTATCTCCATTATTTATTTTCGTCGTTTCTGCAGTCGTGTATCTCCCTGCAGAAACGAGTCCCGTTTTCTCCTTTTACAGAATCTCAGACCTCAGGTGGAGAAAATCCGAATCACTGAAACCCCACCTGCCATCTGTAATGACGGTTAAAACCTCATCAAAAATCGCACACTATCTGATCTCCATAAATGGCTGCACTACGGCTTTTTGATAAGGAATAACCTTTTAGAAAACGAGACGTATCCAGAGTCCTTCACAGGGATGGCCTACGGTACTGTGGACCAAAACATGCCCATGCTGCACAAATCCAGCTCTCCAAATGTCACTTCATGCTTAACCGCCCTTTCTCATGCTTGAAGAAAAGCAAGTGGGCAATGCACAGCAAGAAAAACTCCACCGGGCTTCGGTTTAAATGCCTACATGCTTAGAGACACGTTTCAATTATTTTTTGCATTGTTGAAACATTTAGCCGATTGAAGAGAAAAAAAAATTCATTAGCAACAACTCTGGAAATAATTTCCCATTATGAAAATAACAAGACACTGTGCAAGTTTACACACGGTGCAAGTTCTGAGTAAATGCACTATTTATAATGTTACTGCAAATTAAGCCGAGGCAGATTAATGTAATAAACACAGAGGGAAATGACAATATTTCTCCTATAAGTTCTAAAAAATATATATATGCATGTATTCCTGTAAATTAGCTCACTTTACAGTCACTAATGTATAGCTCAAGGCAGACTGGTGAACCGTTTAAACCTGAATGCTGCTGTTAGAATACATTTATTATTAAAGGGAGTGAAAGGTCAGCAGATAATAATGATGCTGTTGGTGCATCTCCCTGGCTTCACTTACTGTTAGCCTCCCCTTGGACAAAAATAATTGTAGTATTTTCATGAATCTCCAATATCTTATCTTGATTTAGCTTGCCCTTCATGAACAGCTAATTACGTGAAAGTCGCTCTTTATTTTCGGTACATACAGTATAAACAGACCAGATACCGCCCAGTGTGGGGCCGGTGGCTAACTAACCCCAGCGGTCACTCCTCCTCGGCACTAATGCACCAGTAAGCCATACATCATTTATTCATGGTGATAGCAGATACTCTGCCTCATCCCCTGCAATTAGCGAATCAATATAAACGCATTGGCTTTGAAACTATCAATTCTGAGAGGACAAAAAAATAGCGTTGTTCATCAACATGCCAGGATCTCAGACGCAGACAATCACTCAAGTATCGGCAGCGTTTGTCAGCTCAGCATCAACAGGCGCTGAGCGGACAGCAATAACACACATTTCCTCACATCGCTGCTCTTAAAATGAGTCCTCACCTACAAAAATGGGGTGTCTGTTCCATATCATATCTCAAATTGGGGTCAAGAAAAGGGCGCAATCTATAAATCTCATTTTTGAAGAAAAAAAAAAGGCGATTTAATGTTCTTTTCGTCGGGAGATTTTGTTTGCGTTATGAATATGTATTGTGGAGGAGTTTAAGTGAGATTATCACAGACGCAGACAGGTCAGTAAAGGGCTTGCATCGGCTAATACCTCTTTTGTCAAAGTTTATAAGGCTGACATATCTGCAGTACATTTTAATATCACTGTCTGTTTTATAATTCATTCAGTAAATCTGCATGATCCAACGCACACCTCGGGCTGCGTTCTGTCGACCTAAAATGACATTAGATTTAGCCGAAGACCTCCGAATTTGACTTCACTGCCAAACAATAGCTGAGGCACTTTTCTGTTTTTCCATAATAATGGGTAATGTTTGTTTGCAAATAACAAAATGCGGAAGAACTCACCGAATTTGAAAACACACAATAGTGCTTTCTCCCCAGTCTTGTCTGTTTCATTATTCTCTCTCTATTTATCCTTTTAAGCCGAACGAAATAACTGCAACTGGATGTGAAAACATTGTCCACGAGAGGCAACAAATTTGTCTCTGAAATTAAATGCTTTTCCTCTACCAAGCAAAAGAGCAGCCCTGGGATTTTTTTAGTGAATTAAAGAAGAAAAATGAACAGCAGGAATTGAGATTATTTAGTTTATTCAACCTATTGTACAAATGTAGTCACTGACTTGAGGTAAATCCCCAGTAGAATACAGGCCCACTATGGATATAATCCACTACTATAAACTCTGGTAATTATGTGTGCCTAAGGTTCACATCATTGTGTTTTCTATTTTTCTACTTTTTTTATTACCTCAAGGCCCTGATCTGTATTTTATTTAGCATATACTGTAAATATATATTTCTCACATATATCACTGGAGACGGTGACTTTAAAGAAAGCTGCATTCCTTAATTGAAAACATCAGCCTGTTTTATTGCTGCGTTCACAAACAGAACACTTGAATAGCTTAGATTAAGTTATGTTAATCTGTGTATTAAAAGACCTGTCAATCAGTGTGGGAATAATAGCAGGTTAAAATCTTCTGCTTTGGTTTTTGGTGGTGGTGGGGGGGGTGGGGGTGAACCTTTTGTTTACTTTTGGATTATGTGTTGTGCTCTTCACCACCCACCTCTATAAAAAATAAAAAAAAATCTCTCAGTGTTTGTTTGTTGGAAGTGACATGATCAGTGTGTTACTGCTGAACGTCAAGACACATGCAGCAGTGCACAGACTCTACTCAGAAACGCTGGGCCCTGCCACTGCCATTATGTAGGTGAAATTACAGGCTATTACTTCCAGGTCAAAGTACCTAAACACAGAAAGGTGACCTTTGTTTGGGCGTGGGCGCTCGCGCTGCAGCAGGCTATTCTGTTGTCAGACTATTGTTTATGGATCACATCCACATTGCGATTTTTTTTTACGTCTTATCTACCAAGTTGATGGGTATGAAAAATAGATAATGATCAACAACATGGTAATGTGTGATGAAATACACACTAAAAGGCACCCCGCGGATGGCTAAATTGGGTAGATATATCGGGTAGGGTGTGCAAAAAAAAAAAAAAAAAAAAAAAGAGGGAGACGGGGAGGAGAAAGAGAGAGAGTTCACTTAGCTTTACAGTGTGTGTGTGTGTGTGTGTGTGTGTGCATGAGCCTGCAGACACCTGCTCCATTCTGCAGTGATGGCTCCCAGCGGGACACAGGCTCAGCTGCTGATCTCTAGGCCCTCCCTGCAGTACTGGTGGCCAGCACACACACACATACACACACACATACACACACACACACACACACAGAGCAAATCAGAACCCCCCCCCCCCCCCTAGTGTCTTTCAGCCTTTCTGTGTTCCCCGTAACTGACACACCACATGTGCTCATATCAAGTGCAAACATGACATGATGTACACACGCACGAAGCTGCACAGTCTGTGTTCGTATGATGTTGCGTGTAAATTCTATGACGCAGTGCCGGTCGTAATCTGCTCCAGTCTGATATATGCTATAGACGATGATATGGCTGAATAGCATGTGTGTTTTTTTTCCTACTACTCGAAGCTAAAAAACCTTCACTGAACACTGCAGTACATCCAACCTCCATATTAGGTGCTGCTGTGAATGCAGTTAAAAAAAAACGAAAAGGATAAAAATGATACAAAGGATATGTTCTGGCCTTCTCTTGTTTGCACTTTTGAATCCCTTAAGATCTCACTTACTTTAACGGTTCACGTTAGTAAAATATATTACATTTGTTGTTGTCGTCAGTCCTGCATTGATCAACCACCATTGTAGGTGTGGTACGATTGTTATTGTGGATGCTGCATATTGCACGTTATCTCCATCTCTCTCTCTCTGTATGAGCGTCTTTTTCCCTCCGTGGCGTCGTTCAGTCTGCTGCACCTGTTTGTGCCTCACTGACGGCAGGGTTGTGGAGCATAAATGAACTAATTTCCTGGATATAGAGAACACAGCAATCAAGGAAAGGGGAAGTGCAGCGAGCGGCAGATGGAAGGAGATAATCATTGTTATGAAATAGAGATGACCTCTAACTATCTCCTGGCTGCTAATATACCGTAGCTACACACGTTTGCCAGCTTCTCTGTCATGCACCCCCCCCCCACCCCCCCACCCCCTCTTCTTCTTCTTCCTCCTTTGCCTGTTTGTTGTTGTGGTGATGATGAACCTCTTCAGGCAGGTTTGAAATGCAACCTTCTTTTTTTTTTTTTTTTTTTAATGTTGAAACAGAAGAGATTGGAGTTGTCAAACAAAACCTAGTGTCACATAGAGAACGGCAGCTGCCTGCAGTGGGTAATCAGTGGAGCTTTCTACAAATTAACAGCATTCAGCTCTGAAGCACGGCGCACTGCAGGTTTTTAGATGTGGGCTTTTGAAAATTAGATCTCAGTGACTGAAATATGGAATAATTTGCAAATCAGTTTTGGCTCACATGTTCTTTTTGGTTCTGTCCGCTTTGTACAAGGTGACATGGCCGAGATTGCCTGGTCATCCTGATGCTGTGAACTGCGGATGATCGTTTTGAACAGAAGAATATCCGTCTAAATGTCATTAATTGCATGCTGAATCTCTCCTGCGTGTGCCTGGGTTCTGGTGGGTTCAGGATTTAATTTGTTGAATGCTCTTTTAAACGCACTGTCCTACAGCTTGAAAGATGCAGGACTGAGAACACACACACACACCCACACCCACACCCACACCCACACACACACACACACCACTCTAAACAAACTGAACACACAGTGTTGCCAGGGGAAGTAATGGTAAACTTCGCTGCAGGCATATAGTGTGTTGGAGGACGAAAGCATTTTGCTATTTATTCATTTATCAAGGCACTCATTTAATGCAATGGTGCATTAAATGGTAATATTATGAAACACGGTGAAATATTTACTCCATTTTTGATATATACGCAGCAATGTTGTGCTGCCGGTATGGAATTGTATTTCCGTTTGATATCACCGAGGTAAAAAAAAAAAAAATGCGATGCTGCTTTTGAGGCTTTACACACCAAAGCCATCAGAATCTTCCAGCACATTTATCTAATGTATGCAAATGATCTTGCTGTGCTTAATGAAGGCACCATTAATCACTATAACGATGGTCTTTTTTAACCAGGGTAATCATGCGCCCGCACACATACACACATTTTCAAACACTGACACAAGCATATGCACTTACACACGCACTCACTTGACACACACACACACACACACGAAACATGCCTCATCACCAGCAACACATTGATGACAAATCCGCAAAATCGCAAAATAAACCATTTTACCATACATTTAGCAACTTATTACGAGGACCTCATAGTCACTCACGAATTCATTTTGTTCGTACTTTATTTCTCTTACTTCATTTATACTGAAATGTTAAATTCAATGTAATTCACAACTAGTCAACTGGTCATCATCATTGTTTTCACCCTGGAATTGGCTGGTTAGGCAATCACCTCAAATTCAGTTATTCCACCCAACACGATGCCGGTAAGATGCATCAAAAATATGTTAAGACGCCAATCATATTTCTATAATAAATTCAGCTAATTAGTTCCACTGGTTTCAACAAATAATTCATGGTCCAGCAGCTTTATGCAAACAGCAGATAACACTGTTGTGAGTCTAAACGGGCAGTGGAAAACACAGTCATTTTGTGTGCTGTATGATAACAACAAAACACTGGACAGACGTCTTTGAACTTGTGTAAGAATTCAAAGCAAAAAAAAAAACAACTGAAAAACATTTTTGAAGCCCAACTCCTCACGGAACGTATTTCTCCGCTTATCCTCGCCGCGCATTTGCATACAGTTGACGGAAACCCCTGGGTACAGTCAGCAGCATGACAGTGGGTTATGAAGGCTTCCGGGAGGCTCTGGGGTGTGGATCTGAGCCAGTTTGAAGGGGAGCCGAACCAATGAAGAGCCCACAGCGGATTAGACACCCACAGCTTCATGTCGCTTTAATGCGGCGAGTCAGGGATTTTCTTACAACGCTTTTGCCTAAACGCTCAGGGTTTTCTCATGCCCCTTTTTCTCTCTCATTCCCTTCCCCTTGAAGTAATCTTTTCTATGTAAATGGCAGAGTAATGTTGTCTCCAGTGCAAAATATCCCATCCATCTGCAGCGTACCCTGCTTCCTCTGCTAATGTAACGTGTCAGATGTTAATTGGAATCGAGTCGGATTGATAGTTGTGATCAAATGTCATTTGAAATCTGTCGTCTTACACAACAGTGCATCTCTGTTGGAAAAAAAAAAAATCTTTTCAAGGATGTTGCGTGAAGTTAAAATGGTCAAGGTGTACTGCGAGAGCCTATTTATTCATTTACTATGAAAGATAATTCACCATCAAATGCAAACATTAAATGCAAACACTGCACGTACGCTAACAGAATTCACAAAATACAACAAATAAATTACCCACACACACACATGCACACACACACATGCACACTCACACTCACACACACCTACACACACACACACACACACACACACACACACACACACACACTACCTGATGTCATGTGTAAGTGTGCAGCCAATGATTTTGCACCCCTACTGACAACTGGTTTGGCTTCAATTACACAAGCAGAAATGAGTGTGTGTGTGTGTGCGTGCGTGCTGTAGGTGTAATTTTCAACGTGTGTGTTGACTCATTTTTCGGTTGTTATAATTTTCTGTGTGTCGGGGGCCGGGCTTGTCGTAATATAACTCGTGTATATCCGTGTGTAGGTGTAATTCTCTGTGTGTACAGATGTGCGTTGCGGATGTGTGAGTGTAACTTCATGTTTGTGTGTAGGAGTAATTTATTCTCATGGCTTTCCTTTATATTTATTGGCCATCTGTTGAGCAGCTAAATGAGACGCAGACACCGCCAAACTAGCGTACCTTAACAAATGGAAAAGTTATCACTCTTCAAACTTTGTTACGTGGGAGAAGTACATCATATGCAGAAGAAAAACGAACTCTTTTTCTGAATAAATGACCTATAAGGGAGGAAGAAGTCAAGGAAAGAGGGAGGGAGGAAATTACAGGCTGAGTTTTTACATAATTGACAGATTTATACAAGGAAGAAATAAGAAAAATATGCGATAAAGGAAAGTACAAAAAATATATCTTATTTGCATCATGCTTTACCCTCCTATATTAGCATGTTCCTGTGTCTTGGTGCACATGTGTGTTTGCCTGTCTGCGGTGTGTGAAGTCATTACAATAATCCTTGTGTGTCTGTGTTAGTATGTTCAGCCTTATCTCTCTAACATTTCCCTGGTCTGCCATTGTAACTGGCAGTGCCATGGGCGCTACCTAATTAGCTTAGGCATTGCATACACACACACACGCACGCACGCACACACACACACACACACACACAGACACACACACACAGCTTAGTGTAATGACTTTAAGTCCATCGTGAATGCAGTCACAGACAGCATAATAGGCAGAGAGAATAAAAACCATTTGTTTAATTGACTTATATTTGCTGCGTGTGTGGGCTCATGGGGAGAGGAGGAGAGGAGGAGAGGAGGAGAGGAGGAGGAAGGATAGGAATTTGGAAATGAGAGAACTGAGAGTTAAAGAGAGAGAAAAAAAAAGAAGGGAGACTGGGTAAGGAAGGAACTGAAAGAAATGGAAACAATCAATGAGGAAATGACACAAGACAAGGAAATGTTGACAGGGCTGACCCAAAAGCTTCAAAGCTTCGTCAGTTGCCATGGTAATCGACATCCAAATCAGTATTAGAATGCTTCGGATTTCTTCTGTTTTTTTTAATCAAAAAATCTCAAATAGCCTATGAAATAATTAATGGCAATCCAACATTATGCATCAACAATAACTATTATTATTAGTTAATATTCTCAGACGAGTAGCGCTGTTTGTGCATGTGCATGTGCGGCGTGTCCCGGGTACTGAAACAGAACGGAGATCGTTTGTCAGATAGAAAGAACGTGTCACTTAATTTTGTTTTCTTAGCCTGCTTGTGTTTCGTGGTTGTAAATAAAACTTTTGACCCTGATTCAGAAAGGAAATGAGAGAGAAGTGAGGGGGACATAAAGAGCTGTGGGGCGGCTGTGGCTCAGTAGGTAGAGCGGTCGTCCGCTAACCGGAAGGTCGGCGGTTCGATTCCCGGCCCCTGCAGTCTACATGTCAAAGTATCCTTGGGTGTGACTGTTTATATCCCCTGATATGAACCTCTGCCATCCTGTATGAATGTGGTGTGACTGGGTAAATGACTCGCAGTGTAAAGCGCACTGAGTGGTCTCAAAGACTAGAAAAGCGCTATATAAGTACAGTCCATTACCGTTCCATTAGCTGTTTCTATGCACTCTCCTGCTGATTTTGACAGAGAATCACTCATAAGTTTAAAAAAAAAAGTGGACTACTTTCTTATATGAGTGCTGTGATTAAATAGAATATTTCTCACTGAAGCTTCGAAGCCCCAAAAATGATATTCGGGACAGCCCTAGCTGACATAGAGAGTTAAAATTACAGTAGGAGTGAGAAAAGGAAACGGGATGGAGAGATTGCAGGGGAAAAAAAGAAAAAGGATTTGCACAGGGAAATTGAAAAGAGATTGGAGGAGGAGGAGGAGGAGCGGCAGCTGAAAATTAAAGTAGTTTTGAATACAAATCTAGATGTTGCCATTAAATTCTGCAAAGTGATTTGAGCAGCAATATGTTGCAGGAGATAGGCATGTGTATGTGTGTGATATAGCATGTTCTAATGTGCTAGTGTTGTGTGTGTGTGTGTGTGTGAGTTGGGGGTGGGGTCTGGCTTAATGAACAGCTTTTGGCTCCAGCTGCGACAGCCACTATCTCTCTCGTCTTCTTCTTCATCCTCCCTCGCGCTTTCTCTGCCTCCGTCGCTCCAGCGTTTACAATAATTACTGTTCTTTGGTGGTTCAGAGGGATGGAAACAGGGATAGACGCTGATAACATACCACAGTGTGAGTGTTTGTGTATTTTGTCTAATTTCCTGAATGTCCTCCAGAGGGATGTTGCAAAAAGTGAGATCCCTAAGCCATGTTTCATCTCACGAATCCCTCTTTTTTCTGCCGACACTGTGACCGGGGGGAAAGACCAGCGTCTGCTGTTTGCAACCTGGGATCATGAACTTTCTCCTGACTCTTAAGAAAGGATCTGAAACCGCTGAAACTATTATAGATTTACTATGAGTTCATAGTAGATACCAAATTGCACGATCCATTCTTTCACAATTGTACAGATATTTAATGGAGTGTACATTTTCCCATTAACTGCAACAAGATGCCCAAATAAAATAAAGAAATCCCATTAAGTCAGAGCATTTTATCAGCACCGTCCACCGTGTTGAGTCCCCAGTGAATTATACAATGTGTGGTGTAATTGTGTGTTTTGGTTTAGAGTTCAGCAGCGAGGACAGTGTAATCTTTGCTGGTCACTCACCTGCTATATAAGACCTCGAGTTTATCATTACTCAGCTTACCCTCATGATCCTTTTATCTCATGCAGGACAAATAAAGGCTGTTAAATTAAGCCTCAGGCTACCAGTGGATGAAGAATTATATTGCCTGGTACATTGCAAACACTGATGTCACAAAAACTGTGCTTAGAGGTTAATTACTTCAGTCACACTTGAATGTTAATGAGGTAGAAATACAAATAAAAACAGTCTGATTAGATTCAGCCTCTCTGATAACAAATGTATTTCTGTCCTGTTGCCCAACATACAAACAAACATAACTTACAATATTAACATGCAGGACAATGTTGGACAATCTATTAAAACTGTGTAATAGATCCTACATTTTGGACCTATATATATAGATCTTCTGTTCACATTATTGTGTCCAGCTCCTGTATGTAGGATTTTCTAAGAACATTAAAAATGAAGCTTTGATTATATGGTTATTGTACATATACATATAGAAATTCTCATTTATCCTATGTTTTATACTGCATTCTAAGTCTAGTATTTTCAGTCTAGTATTAACAGGCATACTGTAAATCTGCATGGGGTGGAGAGATGGAATTTACATCCTTGACACACACGCGCATGCACACACACACACACACGCACACACCTGTCTGGAGCCGGCTGGCCA
>JAOVVB010012341.1:0-16662 GCA_028570985.1 Heterobranchus longifilis | reverse complement strand
CTGGATAGAGAAAGAAACTCCCTGGCCTGTTTGTATTTCCTTAAACCAATCACAATCGTCCTGGGCGGGACCACGCCCCTGATGGTGCCTCTGCAAAATAGTGTCAGGAGGGAACACCCACGTGGAAATGTTGTAAGCATATTCTTTGTAGATCTTTACAATCATTCACAGAAACAGCCTTATTGCACGATCCAAATATTCAAAACTTTTTCAGTGTGTAGGCTGATAACTCGTTGCCGTTGTTGACTTCCTGTCTCCGGGCTGGCTTTATCCAGGCACTTTTCACCTGGTAAGCCAGACTAATTGTTGAAAAACTGCAGTACAACCAGAGAGGACTTGGAGAAGCAAATCTGGATCAGGATAAGACCTCCTTCATCAAACACCCAGCACCATAAAGATAATAAATGTATGAGGGAAATCGGTGATAATGTGCTGGCTGAGAGCAGCTGCAGCTTTGCATGATAGAAGATAGAAGTTGTTTTATCATCCTCTGGTTCATTAGCTTAACAATTCAATTTGCTCCATTTGACGGTGCAAGAAGAGCAATACAGAAGGTGCTGCAAAATAGATTTTCAAAAACCCAAGATGTTGCATTTCCTGCTAGTAAAAGCTGACCTGTGTAAAATAAGACATTAGGGAGGATAAAAGCAAACTTAATTTACGTGTAGCCAAAGTCTAAGTAGTACCTGAAAATAATAATCAGTAATAATATACAGCTCCTTTCCTGTGCTTACAGTAAATATGTTTCTGGCATTAAAACACTTGTGGATAGATGGGTAGTCTAAGATCAGGACATCAAGTTAAAATATGACTTTACATTTACACCTTGTGTTGTAGCCAGCTAGTGCAGACAGAAAATGAAATCGATAATTCAATTTGATCTAAGTCTTTTATTTCACAGCTTCTCAAATGTGTGAAGATTTGCTGCTTTAATATCTTTATTTTATAGGTTTTATATCACTGAAAACTGTAGATCTTTGGGCTTTTGGATTTTTTAACGTTTTGTTGAGTTGTTGAGTTTCTGCAACTTATGAAGAGCATTTTTCACTATTTTCAGGTCTTCAAGTTCATGTTCTTCATTTGTAATATGCACAATGAAAAATGAAAATCTTAAGTCTCAGGCTGCCTCCAAAAATGCTCATTAAATATGTATAAAAAAAAACAATAAATAATAATAATAATAAATTAAATATAAATATAAACATAAAATAGAATAATATAAATTAGACTAATTGCAATGAATAAACTGAATGTAAAACAGGAATGTAGTAAATGTTCAGTTTATTCATTGCAATTACTGTCTAATTTATATTGCTCTATTTTATGTTATTTAAGTTACATTTTAGCTCTTATTTTAACTTGCACTATTTTAGATTCTAATTTTGTTTCAAGTCATTAATTGAAAAAAATAATTGCCAGATAATGAAAAGAATCATGAGTTGCAGCCCTACAGTCATCAAACTGCCCCCTGCTTTAAGGCAACACTAAAACTAATGCGTGTTGTTGATGTGTTAAATCCAATACTATTTTTTCTGTAATGGGCAGACAAAGAGCAGATCTATAAAACATCTAAATGGGAATGACCTACCGGGGAAACTTGGTAGAGGTTGTCCATCAACCTTATAGGCCACGCCCACTTTAATCTCTGACAGCGTGTCCAAAATGTCCAGCTTCGTCAGGGCAATTCTGCAGGGAAAGAAGTCACTCTGTTCAGCTGACGGACAGTCAGAGAGCATCACGAGTCATCGCATACAGCAGGTGGGGATAATATTGTGAAATGGTGAGATAAGTTTCTTACGCGGAGAAGCCATTGACCATGTGGGCGTATCTGACCAAAATCAGGTCCAGCCAGCCACAACGCCTTCTTCTGCCCGTCGTCACGCCGAACTCTCTCCCTCTGGACTGTAACAGATCTCCAGTCTCCTAAAATACAACAAACAAGAAGCACACACTGTCAATTGTGAAAGACAAAGGAAAAACAGCTGCTTTGAGAAATATATTTACTTTCAAAATCCAACAGATAATTAAGCAATTTTAGGGGATATTGTGTTAATTCTGCCCCCATTTTGATGCCTTTATTTGTGCAGGGAGTCAGCAGCACATGACCTTTCCAGTAACATCCTCCTTCAGTTTCACACTCTCATGAGGAAGCTGCCCAGTCCAACCACGCTGCTCGACTGTAAACCAGTCACTGGGTTCAAAGTGTCTTGTTAATGACACATCGCTGGCAGACTTCTTTTCCAAAGCTTTTCTCAGCATTCTCATAGATCTGAACCACAGACTGACTGGATATAAAGATGGACAGCTTGACAGTTCCAAAAAAATGAAGCCAAAACGTCTCGATCGCCCCTCTGGTGGCTGGCTGCAGTATAGGTCATAAATCCTGACTCCTCCCATGTTAGCTGATGGGTAGTCTGGGTTGCTCTGTAAAAGCAGCGTCAGCATAAATTCTTTTACTTCTGCCGGGAGGAGACCTCCGGCCGGAGGAAGTCCCCCCCTTCCTTCCGTGTGGTTCTCAAAGTCCCTTCGCTGCAGCCGTGGCGTAGTGCCGTCCAAGACGATTGTAATTGGTTTAAAGAAATATAAAAAGGCCAGGGAGTTGTTTCCACTATAACAGAGTGAAAGACATTCAATCCAGACCTCCCCCCCCAGCGTGGACACAGCACTGTGGAGATAGGTCTGGCTACACGTGACTAGCTGATGGGACATGGGCCAAACAAAAAAAAAAAAAACTTGCAAAGATGGTTTCTGTCATTTTAGGTAGTTCTTATCACGCTGATGTTCGTTCAAGTGTTCATTTTTCTGATATGTTTCATTTTAATTAGTCATTTGATGCTATCTTTGGGTGAAACATCATGATTGACAGCTGTGATTGACTCTGGTCGGGCCGGTGTATGATACCGCTGGATCGCTACTGCGCATAACTAAAAAAATAACAAGATGGCAGCGCCTGTATTCGGAATATTTTGGCTTCACTTTGGTGCAGTGGGAGGAAGTGGAGACACGTCAAGTCTGCTTCCGTAATCTCAAGGCTGAAGCTGTCAATATACATTGTCATTTTGCTCTGAAAACCTGCAGAGATTTCCATGTTTTCTTCATGAATGAATAAAACTAAACGTGCTTGGTTGTTGCGAGTGTGTTAACCTGACAATAACATCACATATCTCTGTCAACCTGGTGGAGTATGTTGGCTATTTTACAAAAAGCTGCCTGAGAAGCCAGTGTGATGAATTTCATCCTTTAATCACAACACTGATGACTGCTCAGCTTGTTAACATTTCTCTCTAATTAGCAGGATCTTTTTCATCAACACACTTTTTTTTTTTTTCAAATGTGTCTTTACTCACATTATCCTGCTCTGTTGGGAAAGCACCAACGCCCACCCGGGTGGTGTACGCTTTGACGACACCGTATACTCGGCCAACGTATGATGGAGGCACGCCAAGACCGGTGCACACTCCTCCCACAGTGCAGTTGGAAGACGTCACGAAAGGATACGTCCCTGAGCAGAGAAACATCTGTTTAACCCAGAGGAAGCAAAACATCCATCCATCTTCAGACTTCCACAAACCCTGTGTTGCTCACCAAAGTCAATATCCAGCAGAGCAGCATTGGCTCCCTCCACCAGGATTTTCTTACTGGGACCAGTAAGAGCTTTGTGCATGAAGTACACCCCATCAGTCACCAGAGGACGCAGTCTCTCTGCATATCCCTGAAAAACAGTGACCAGCAGAGAGCGTCTCTACATGTGCTGTTTGAAACCTACAACTTATGAGTGAAAAAGACTAAAATAATGGAAACAATAAATACCACTTTCAACTCTAACCATTCAAACTCAGGTGAGAGGCAATAAACGCCCTTATATGGACTACAGGGTTTCTGCAGGGTTTTAAAAAGTTACATTTTAGACCATTATGAATGCAATTTAAGACCATTTTACATCCATACTGGCAAAAAAAGTACGAAGGATAAGAAGGAAAATCAGAGTCCCAGAATTACTTACAAAGTAGGTCGCTTACCGGAGTTAACGTTGAATACAGAATTGTTATTACAATATTGGGTGATAACAGGTGTTTGCTGGTGGCTTTTTATGGCGGCTTTATGTTTTTCTGACTTCTCATGTGAGACTAATGCCTTTTATTTTGCATTAGGTGCAGCAGGCTTCAAATTCGTTATTTTCCACAGACTTCAACCAAGAACTAAATGCGCTGTTCTGAACTTGTACTGACCCATATTAGATGAAAGTAACATTAGCAGGAACAATTTCAATTTATTACATCTAGAAGTAGCTATTAAGTAGGAGATGCCACATTAGCCCACACACCATATCACAACACACTAGCTGGCTGCGCTCCAATAAATTCTGACCGGGCAATTTTGGCTTTGTTTTGTAGTTTTCTTACAACATGATCAATACTTTTTTTTAACCAAAAGCACATTTAAAAGCAAGACTGAAGTTAATGCAACTTTATTCATTTAAGTAATGTTAATTTTAAGACCTGTCAAAATTTTATTCAAGACATTTTAAAGACAGATTCTGGGATTTTAGACTTTTTAAGGATGTGCGGAAACCCTGTAGTAAATAAACTATCTTGATTACAGCAACTTCATAATTTCTTATTTGTTCCTACCGGTCTTAAAAGCTGAATTACTGTGATACAAATTTTTAAAACAAATATCAGCATTACAAATAATATTTTTTTCAGACTATATTAATCAACACAAATGTAGATTAAATAATTGTTTCCCTACACAAAATATAGGCATTTCTCACAGCACACATTTTAAATTGTGACAGTAGTAAAAGAACAGATGTTATTAACAACTTAACGATTTCTCAGTAAACTGTGACAGTTAGCCAGTATGCACAATACCAGTACCTTGAAACCAAAGCAGCTAAACTCACCCATCATTCATTTTATTATTCACACCTGCACATTTCCCACTGACATGTCAAAATGTCTTCCTGTGTCTACTGTCACAATATCACTGCCAAGCAACTGAGTATAAACATACGGTGATGTGACTCTGTCAGTATTTCCTGGCTCTACATGATAACCCGTCCTCACCTTCAGCTGTTCCAGCTCACTGTCGATGTCGACATTAAGGTTTGGATACATCGTCAGGAAATGTTCTGCCAACATACGAAACCTGCGAGGAGGACAGAGTTTAGAGTCTGCTTACATACTTTATGTTCATTAAAGCTTGTGTGCATCCCTCTCTGTGCAAAATGCAGATACACCTTCACAATATGATATACAGGACAGACATAATGCAGCAGGGTGCCAGCAGTTTTCACATGTGTACTACAGCCAGGTGTTGCCACCTGGTGGCAGAATACAGACACTACAATTATTGAAGCAATGCATTATTAAAAAATAAATCTGCTCATTGTGATGAACTATGGACACCCTAATGTCTATAAGGTCTTTGTCTACATTTGATTCAAATGCTCTCAAAATGTATTCCTGAACTCAAACTTGTATCTTGAGGAGTTCCTTTATCACATTTAGGGATAGAAACACAACTGCCCTTTAAAAGAACTGCGTGTCACAGCAAAACCAAACTGAATAGACTAAGATAGGAAATGCTCTGCACACTACATCATTCGAAATATTAACCTTTGCATAGTGACCAGGGTCCAAAATTAACTCTTTTTGTCCACTGGCCATAAGGCTAGTGAACGTTCAAATTTTACCAGTCACTCAATAAATTACCTTTTTTTTTTTTTTTGGTTGGTGAGTGAAGCAAATCTACTAGCCACTTGCATATTTTACTAGCATTTGGCTAATGAATAGTGCTAATTTTGGTCTTTGATAGTGACACCATCTGAAGTTCCCATCAGCCGTTTTTGACAGTTTATCTCATTTTAGATCACTGATGATATGGCAACATATAATGAGAATATCTAAAGAAAAACTCACTTTTCCTCAAAAACCTTGAAATCGGAGACGAGGTCACAGACTCGCAGACCGTTCCGAGCAGCTTTGGAGGAGTAGGCAGGACCGATACCCTTTTTAGTTGTTCCCAAACTGGAAAACAAAGAAAAACACAGCATTAATAACCACAATTAACTATTTATTTTATAGAAAATAATCACTCCAACTTGAGTTAAAGTAAAAGATATGCAGTATTTAAACTAATTAAGAGCAGATTTACTTTTTGCCTTCTTGTTGCTGCCGCTGCTGCTCCTGGATTCCATCAACAGCTTGATGGAAGTTGAACACTAGAGGCGGACAGAAGGGACTGTCAATAAGAGGACATTTTTAATTCAGAAAATCTGAATGAGGAAATGTTAACTCACCAAGGTGGGCACGATCAGAAATCTTTAATCTCTCCTCCCATCCTAGTAATCCTGTACGTAATACAACAAATCCCACATTACATGTTTGCACTACAGTATATACCTCATCTATTTAGCAGGTATTACTACATCCTGCTAATTTCACTGCAGGTGTCTTGTGTAGTAGGGACTCATCTATACGTTTTTGAAGCCAATACTAATACCCAATGTTTTCCCTTTCATATTATCTGATAATGATGTACATTTTGTACAAGTCTTAAACAAACATAAACACCTAATACAACACAGCTTATAATTTTTAGACCTGCCTCTTAAGGTAATTAAGGTTTTAAAAACACGATGAGTTTGATTATATTTCTACTCTGACAGTTGTACTAGGTGGCATACAAAAAAACAGGAAATAAAAATTGTCAGACAGTACAATAGATCTTTTCACAACAGACATTTTAAGTAAGGAAAGGAAAGCGCAGGTATTACTAATAACATGAACTATGGCTCTGTTTTAATTATATAACCAGGAAGTCCCTTGAGATTAAAATCTATTTTTTTCAAGGGGGGATGGCCAAGATAGCACACTACTACAAGGTTACAAAAATTATAAAATGTAAGCATGTCAAAATCAGACAAGGGATAATTAAAAATAGAGCACATTAAAAACAGACAAGGGACAACAGATACATAATATAAAATCCATTTTAGGAATAGCAATTTCACTCTTCTTTTTTTTTAAATCCAAGCTTTGAACTCTCCCAGGGAGACAAAATCATTAAACTATAGTGTTTTCTGAAGGTTATTCCATGACCAGGGCTGCAAAATACGAGAAAGTTGTTCTACCAAGTTCTGAGCAAATCCAGGGAACCTGGTAGAGCCGCCAACTAGTGGAGCAAAAGTCATAACAGCTGTTGCTGAGTGATAGGAGATTACACAGATATGAAGGGAGTTTACCTAGTATGGCTTTGTAATGTTGCTGTCTCCTTAGGCTTATTGAAGGCCAGGAAACCAGATCAGAAGTACACAGTGACACAGTTAGATACAAAACGTAGAGAACTGTGATACACAGAGTCAAAGCATTGAAGTGTAGAGGAGGCAGCATGTAAATAATGTCACGATAGTCTAGAACACTTAAGAACGTAGCTGCCACAAGTGTTTTCCTAACTGCTTCAATTCAAGTGTCCCAGTAAACCATGACAGTGTAAAGCCCTCAGCCGGATTGGTCGTCCACGTACGGATCACACAGACATGTTCTATTCATACTTATCAGGGTCTGCATCGATCCACACTCCTTTTAAAAGACGAATTATATAAATGTGAATAACGGCGGATCTCCTCAAACAACCTCTCTTCAAAACAAGTGTCCACTTTGTTTTGATCGTCTTATTTTCTCCTGGGCAAACCAGCTAGCGGCACACACAGAGTAGTTACCTGGATGTAACCCCGGTTCTATGAGTCCGTACAGAAACAACAGAGCTTGCTATGCATACGGGGCGCGCACCGATCGCATAGGAGACTGCGGTCGGGTCACGGGGGATGACGATATTTACGTCACACACACCTCACGAACATGCGGACACACAAAGCATGAATTTGCCTTAAGCCAATATGCGCAATACCAGGACCCTGAAACAGAGAAATGGAATTCGGCCATCAGTCTTTTTAAATTTACACCTGTGCATTTCCATTTCATGTCAAAATGTCTTCTGTGAAAATGGCCTATTTAGTGATACCGACACTGCTTTCTATTGAAGACAATATGTTGATTTGACTGCATCTATTTAGAAAACGTTACCTTTGCCTTTCTGCAGGTTCTTCTGAGCCTCCTCAAACAGGCCTGGTAGGTGTATCACCACTCCGTTGCCTGTAATGCAAAATTCAACTTTAGCAAACGTAATGAAAAAAATAACTC
Organism: Heterobranchus longifilis; assembly: GCA_028570985.1. Classification (NCBI taxonomy): domain Eukaryota; kingdom Metazoa; phylum Chordata; class Actinopteri; order Siluriformes; family Clariidae; genus Heterobranchus; species Heterobranchus longifilis. The sequence goes on along the minus strand of JAOVVB010012341.1, from coordinate 8,455 downwards.
CATGCACCATTGCATACGACATTTCTTATGAGCAACAAACTGCTAATGCTTTCCCCCTGGAGGTTTTATTTATATAAACACAAGCTATCTTGTTACAATCACATTAGCAAGAGTTCCTTGAATGTTTCCTCTTTCCATGTTTTCATAGTACTGGAAAATAAATATCTACCAAAGAGGAAATGCAAAATCAAGAGATCACTGGAGAGATTTAGATGGTGGTTGTGACAGCAGAGTAATGTAGCAACACTGCTGTTTGTTTTTAACCTTTGGTTTAGTTTAACCTTTAGTTGCCCTTTTGTTAACTATAGGGCTGACGAAATTATCATGGTGTGATTTTTACCAAACAAAGATGTTTTCTTAAGTCTGTAGAATATGCTGTATAGGCCAGGACACCTCTGCAGCACCACAATATTGAATTTAAAATGGTATTTTTACATTTGACATACATTTTGCCTTAAAAAAAAACGATGTAGTCCCCGTAAGTCCATATGTACCCATGCATACTCTCAGCTAGGTGCAGGTGTACTACAAAAACAGCATCACTTCAACGACATCACACATTACAACTGTTAAGGATGTCGGCTGTGCTTTTGATATCCACCCTGATCTTGGTCATATACTGATTTTTTATTGTTTTATTAGGCTCTTTATCTTCCCGCCAATTTCAAGTCTTACAAAATAAAACACAAGGATTGTCTCGTACCAATGAAGGAGACCGCCTTCTTGTTGAGCACTCCACTGGGCAGCAAGTGGAAGTCGTACTCCACCGAGTCCACAACCACCGTGTGTCCTGCATTGTTGCCTCCCTGCAAACAGTACAAACACTCAGCTTTGCTAGAAGGCAGTTTTCTGATGAGACACAACACTTGAAGGGAAGTAAACAACAACAGAAACCATCAACACAGAGGAGGACAGTTACAGCGGCACGGTCTTGTACAACAGTGGTTCCCAACCTGGGGGGTCCCGGCCCCTACTAGGGGTCGTCAAAGGTTCACGAGACCTTCTTGATTTTAAGGGGTGTAAGACAAGAACTACAGACAGAAAACTAAATTATCTTGTTCTGCTCTATATGAAAAGTGTCCTGAGATAACTTCTGTTATGATTTGACACTATAAATAAAACTGAATTGAATTGTTACTTTCACAGTATTTATATAGCACTCAGACATGCTTTAAAATAAAAAGACATGGAAATCTCACTTTTACAATATGGGACCTTTAAGTGTCCCAGTATACTCTTCTAATGAGCCAGCATGTACAATACCAAGACCTCCCCTATGTGGGATGCAGCCATCATTAATGTTATTAAATACACCTCTGCTTTTCCTACTGTGACAGTCAAATGTCTGCTGTGAAAAAGGCCTATTGAGATATCTGCCTGTCAAGACTATGCTCTCATCTGCATTTGAGCGCTTATAACAGGAAGTACCAGGGGTGTTACTGTCACCTCTTTCACTTTACAGACAGGAAACACAATGCAAGTTCTGTTCTGGTAGATAGCATTTTCACTTGCTGGGAAACCGCCTTAGTCATTCTTGGCAAACTGAGCATGCAGAACCACAGCAAGTCAGGGGTCACCCAAATAAGAGCAACTCAAGTGGCTTTTTCATCCACCATTGTACAGCTAAGTGAGCCAAAAAAGACTGCGAGGCGCTGTTCCCATTACAGTACACTCTGTGAAAAGGTTTAGGCTAACCCTATGGCAGTCTTCTCCAATTTACATGGGGCTATATGCCTGTCATGTTGAGGCAACATCACTACATTATGTGCCTGTACAATATGTTTTATTTCTATTTCAAAATATAGTGCTAATTGTTGCCACTCACTGGAAGACAAACATAAATGGTGTCTTGATGACATATTTTATAGCACAGTCTTATTAATGCTATGTTTTTCAGTTGGATATTTCTGGAACGCTAACATTTTGCGCTGTTGCACATAACATGTTAGAATTATTCTGCTTGAGCAGCTGTACAGTAAAGAGCTTCAGGCTTGACTCCCTATTTCTGGACGGGGCAGAGGAGGGAGTAGTGGGGGGGAGGGGGAGGCTGAAGTCACCGTGACTGAGTCATTGGTTTAGCTAATGATGCAATTAGAGAGCTGCACTTTGCATCTCCTGATTAGATCCCCTATATTTGCAGACAATGGTTTTGCTTGCCAGAAATACTGTTGCATATACATTTAGAAAGGTAGGCCTAATGGACAATTTGCAAGCAATTGGGATTTCATCAAACATCAACATTTTTTGTGTCATCAGCAACAAATGGAAAGATTAGTCTCTGACATTTCCCCCTACATGAAATCTGAATTATAGCTTGTGGTGATTGTACAATTTGGAAGTGTAGGCCAGTGATCCCTATGCTTAATTTTGAAATACAATAGACATTTTATGCCAAATTGGGTTTGCACAATTAACTATTTCAACATACTCATTTGTGTCGGTGTGCACGAGGGCTGCATAATAAATATTTGTTTTCTTGTCATTGCGATATCAACTTGCTCGATAAATGCATCGTGAAAGACTGCGACACATCGTGAAAGACACTCAGATTTGTTGAAAGACCATCAGTAGAAAACTGCACTTTAAAATCTAACTTGTTGTATTTTAGCAGTATACTGAAAGCAGCAGAAAGGCAGAACTTAGTACACTTTAATATCTGTTTATTTATTGCAAGTAATATCCTTATCCCAATATTCAACAACGTTATTGCACATTGCATATTTTCCTCATATCATGCAGCCCTAATGTGCATAAGCATAATGAAAGTGAATCACACCATCAAGTCATTGTAAAACTGACTTTGTTCTTTGAAAAAGTGACTTTGCGAATGATGCTGTGCTATTTTGTAGGGGTGCGAGGATACATCGATTTGGATTGATATATCAATTCAATGATCCAATATCATCGATGCAAAGTGAAAATATCAATACATATCATCTTTAAGATGCGCCTTCATTTTGAAATTTCCACTTCATTTTTATTCTTTTTTTTAAATTAAAATGAATAGATTGTTTTTCATTTAAATGTCTGGAGTTCAGTAATAAAATTGTCAAATCATATTTTAGTTGCTTTTTGTGTTGATATAAATGTATATTAAATGGGCATATGATATTGTGTCATCGATCGCAGGCCCCTGAATTGAATCAAATCGAAATGGTATTGTGGCAAACTTTGTGATGTCAGCAAATATTGTATCATTTCCCAAAGAATCGATATGTTCTATCATGATCGTGATTTACACCCCTACTATTTTGGTATTGCTACCAAAGGTATTTGAGGAGATAATAGATTATTATGCTTTAATGTGATCAGTATGAGTGTACTAGTTTTTAGCAACCATTTACCCCCAATTAATTACTCTGGGGGATTTTTTTTTGCCAAAGACATGGTTTAGAGAAATTGCGCTGATGGCATCTACAAATGCAAAGTCCAGACTTAATTTGTGTTAGTTTATTTTTAGAAGAGAATATGACAAGGTAATTTCATAGACTTTTATCTAGAACATTTTCAAAGGCAAAGGTTAATGAGAAATGCTGAACTTGGCTGTCCAAAGTTACAATTAGCCCCTTTTATTAGGTTGTCTGCACTGCTCTTGTAATTAGGGTTTCCATAAACAAAGTAGGGCTTCAGGGCCATGTGGGGGACACGTACAATCTTTGAATCTACAAGTATGTTTTCATGTATTGATGATAGGGCTGCAACTAACGACTATTTTCATTATCAAATAATCTGTTGATTATTTTCACAATTAATTGTTTTGTCTATAAAATGTCAAATAATATTGTCAAATAGTGAAATATTTCGAAGTCCAAGGTGATGTCTTTAAATGTCTTGTTTAGTCAGTCCAAAAACCCAAAGCTATTCAGTTTAATATGATATAAAACAGAGAAAAGCAGGAAATATCTATATTTGGGAGGCTGAGAACAGCATTTTCTTCCATTTTTGAATGAAAAATTACTTTAATGATTAATTGATTATCAAAAGAGTTTTCTGTCGATTGACTAACTAATCATTGAGGCTGTAATTGGTGATGGCTGTAACTGTATCAGTATTTGCACCGACTTCATTGAAGTAATCATTAGGGGTGTAACGATACATCGATATGGATCGATCTATCGATTCAGTGATCGACGATCCAATATCATCGATGTAAAGTGAAAATATCGATACATAACATCATCTGCACCTTTACTGTATTTTCACACCTTATATTTATTCTTTTCTTTTAAAATAATAGTTTTTTTCTCATTTAAATGTCTGGAAGAGCTCAGTAATGAAATTGTCAAATCATATTTTAGTTGTTTTTTGTGAGTCGATATAAATGTAACTGTGTTAAATGACATATAATATCGTCTCATATTGATTGCAGGCCCCTGAATTGAATCAAATCGAAATCGTATCATGGCAGACTTTGTGACAACAGCAAATATCGTATCGTTGTCCAAAGAATCAATATAATATTGTATTCTGCATTTTATTCTGTTTTTTCCTTAGAGGTCATGAGGTACAATTAGCAGAAGTAAGGTGATCTGAGGTGTAAAAGACGATCCTAAACCAAAACTGGAAGACTATTCCCTTACTCGGCTTGTTTGTTGTATGGAATAACTGTATTATTTGCTTGTTTGCTGTATGTTACCAAAGGTGAGCAAACACAGACAAGTGCAGATGCTGCAGTGAGTCCCGTGGTGGCCTGCTAGTTGTGCAGTATCAGCTGTTTGCTGAAGTTCCTTCAGTCCTGGAGTAATTGGTAATCATTCATACGTGTGTGTTGTCAAGAAAAACAGATCCACTTGGGATCCACACATTTTTTTTTTAAGCTGAAGCAAATATTTGCTGCTTTCCTATCCTGCCGACATCATATTATATTTCTGTAGTCTGGTGGGACTTTTGCATGGCATTGGATAAAATGGAAGATTTATTGCAGTGTTTCTCAGTTATATTTCTGTGGCATAACCACTGTCCTATATGAACTCCAGATTTGAGATGGTAGAGTCACCTCAAGGCTTTTCCCTTCCATGTCTTTAGATTATCTGACTGTATTACGTTTAGAGTCCAACACTATAGCAGTTAGCATCTAGCATAGCATCATCACCCTCTTCTGTTGTCAGTCTGAGACATCAGTCAATACTGCGTCTTTACACTCCCATGTACCAAGGCAGGAGCTGATCCAGGATTGTGTGGCTTTTTGTGTTTTACAAGAAGTTACAGACTAATTCCTCAGAGCCTATAATTTTGTTTACTTAATGCCTGTCACTTGCTCTGTTCTCTCTGGTAATCCCAGTGAGACCGTGCAGAGACTGTAGTACTAAAAGCCTAATGGCCTTCTCCTCGGTAATACCCAGAGGACCTCAGTCGACTCAATTCTGGGCTGAAAGTAGCCAACTGCATGTGAGCTGTTGTGTTAAGTGTTGTATGTAGAGTGATAATAACTTGCAAGCTAGTTCTGTTTTGTCTATTATTGGTTGTATTTATATTTCTAGAGGTAAAACAATAAGATCATGTAAATATATAAGCCAGCAATTTGGTAATACTTGCTCAAAATGTATGTTATCAATTGTGTTATTGAAATGATACCCATGGTATCACACTGATTATTAATTACAAGATTAAAATGTGTGACTGGGGGGGCAGATTTCTCATTAAAAAGAAAAAAGTTTTCACTTGAGGTAGCAGTGTGTGGGTAAGCATCTTGCATGGAAGCTTTCAATGATCCACCTGCTGTAGGAAAAAATGCAATAAATAAATATTTGTGTTGGAGTAAATTCTCCTCATATCCTTGAGTGATTGGAGACTCTTGGAAAAGTAGTGATTAGCAATAAATCAAGAAGGGCGTTGACAAAGCAGTGTTTTTAGATGCATCATTCTGCACCAAACAGACAAGCTCCACTGGTTTAAACACATGGTGCAATTCCAGTGAAGTGAAAAATATTTGTGTGTTGTCGAGACAGAAATCTGTTCTTGTATATTAACATTTTTAATATTTCACATTACAGTACGCACCACTAGTCTCAGTCAAACCTCCACACAATACTGCATACAGTGGACCCCTACACTAACTCATGTAGTCCTACATTAAAATGAGTGAAACCAATTCAGTTTAATTAGGGATGGGCATTTCATGCAAAAACACTATTTCACTGGAGACTATTCGATTATTCTTTGAAGCTGAGTGCCAGCGTTAATGGTACTTTTAACGTCCTCGTCTGTCTGTTGGGACTGAGCTCCTTCAACTAACACTCGTTACTGTAAGTTCAACAAAACCTTTGTGAGTAAAAAATCCAATACTTTATTAATACAGCTAATCAACAAGCATTTGGTGTTTTCAGACAGTAAGCGACACTCCACCTGTGTATCTGCTTGGATCCAGGGAGTCTAACTGCTCCTTGTATGAATAAACAGGCAGACAAGCGATCCGCGAGTAAACACCTGCCACTGTTATCGTTTATAGCTAAAGCTAGATAAATTAGCAGTCGTAACTTTATAGCCTATCTGAAGTTAAAACTACATCCATGGACTGCAGTCTCATCAGTCTCATTTTGTATATCTATGAAGGGTTGTTGAAGACTGGTAGAAAGATGTGGACAGGATTTGAATAGCTTCTCTTCATCCCCTGCATGAACACAACAATGGTTTAAATGCAGTTTAGCAACATAAGCAACAGTTTCAGAGGTGCGGTACACCTGAAATATGTCAGCAAAATAGAGTAGAGGCAAAGCCACCGTTGTTTTTTTTTTTAAGGCTTGGTTTGCATCACTTGCTATGGATAATTGAAATGCTGGTAGGCTACAATTAACAAAGTATCTAAAATGGATCAGGCTTTATATAGCTGAAACCTTAATCTGCCCCAGATAAAGATCCTGCAGGTTGGCTTGGACCATTTCAGTAGTTTTTCATTATCTTCCTTTACACACCATGACCTTGAACAGGCGTAGTTGAATGTAAAGAACGGAAGGATGGAGGTTGCCGTTCTATATAATTTTAGCATGTTTTCGGGGCCTTAACCCAAACCTCGCAATGGCAACAGCAAGGCATGGGTTAAAATTAATGGCACAGTTGTTTCTTAAACCCCCCAGCTGGTATTGAGGAGGGCAAACCCCTCAAGCACCTGGTGTGATCACAGGAGGATCACTGTTCTTTTATGCAGCTGTCTGGCAAAGCTCCAGAGAGTTGCACATAGATTACAGGCATACCATGTTACGCATTGGCTACGTAGCACAGAGCCAACCCTTACACCATTCAGTATCAACATGGAGGTAGGACATTTCGGAAGGCCGTGATTGGGAGTGTGTTTACAGTTGTTATGGAAACAAATGGATTTTGTAGCGGTGTTCATGGCCTCTTTTGTTAGCCTCCAGTTGCAGATGGTGCAAGGTCACACAGCATCATTTCATCAATTTTATACAATGCAACATTAAAGAGCTACATTGCTGATTTTAACCCAGCTCTGTGTCATCTTCGTATGAGCAGTGTGTGTAGATGAGCTGTGTGTCGCTTCCCTCTGTGGATGCAGCGGACAATGGACAGGCACTGGTGGACTGTTCATCTGCACACAGAGCTCACTGCCATGACCCAGAACTGGATTTAAATCTGCAAAATGTCTCTTTAAATGCTTTAGATACATTTTTGTTTGGGAGGGCTGAATGGACTCGTGTGTGGTTTGCCTTCAACTCTCATAACCTCTTAGGGAAGTGTAGTTATTATTGTGGGTGTGGGTGAAGGTCTCTTACTGTGGTGTCCCCATCAGACTGTCTGGCAGACGCCTCGCCATGCTTGGTGTCATGATTGGAGAGGAGCGAGCTGTGGAGCCATAGTCTGGCTCAAAGCAGAAGCTGGAGATGCCGTGACTGAGCTTGAGCTCACAGAGAAAGGCCAGGGACAGTGGTGCGCAACAGTGAAGCTGTAGCTGTCCCCTCAGGCTCTGGGCAACACACACAAACGCATACACACACAGGGTGAGGCTAACCCATTAATACAGAGCTAAAGGAAACTGATCTGAACACTAGACCGACAACAAACTAAAGAGGAAGATCACATCTAAGAATATTATTTCTTGGAAGTAGAAGTGCTTTGAAATCACTTGCCACAAACTAGGCAGAGAATGCAAAATGCGTAATTTAAAAAAAATAATTTGTATATATATATTATATGTTAGAATCTTGCTGAAAATGTTTGCAAACAACCAGGCCCATCTCATTTTCAGTATTGCATACTATGTCACACCTGATTTGGGATAAATTTCAGTTTTCTTGGCTGACTGTGTCTAATTGTAAGTTCAGACTGGCTGTGCTCCTAATATCTTGAAAAATAAAACAGTGGAATGCATCATGTATATCAGTACCGATAAATTATAGTGGGACATTTATATTATGTTATGTATTATTCCGACAATTATCAGCCGATAATACGAAGCCAAATTGCTTTCAGTGACTTAACAAGCGCAGGATCTACACACACT
>JAOVVB010012333.1:0-16662 GCA_028570985.1 Heterobranchus longifilis | reverse complement strand
CACGGATGCACAAGCGGTTCCATTCTGAGAAAGTGGCTGCATTCGTCCACACAACAATGCAAGCAACACTGTAGCTCTCCACGGACGCTGAACGTATATGTCTGAGCCTCCCTGACGGTGAACTGGGAAAGTTTCCTGCATGACACTTCACATTTAACGATCGGTTAACAAGGGTCGGCTATCGGTCAGAAAAAAATTTTAAATTACCGTCCCTGTTGTTTACAAAAATGCTTCTGTCAATCATAGCCTTAAACGCGGCCCATATGAGAAACGGTTGTGATTGGATCTACTAGCTTCTAGCCGATTGGAAATCTGTCTGAATGCCCCACATGCAATAGTGAATGAAACATTAACTTCAGGCTAGTTCCCAGGCTAGTGAAAACCTGCTGCAACTGCAAGGTTGCTACCCAAGTTATATTTTATTCATGTCATTAGAGGGCCTGTATTTGTTCGGTACAGTATATATTTCCCAGTGGGGTGAAATCTATAAGGTACTGTGGAACCATAAAAGCCCCATCAGCCCCATCTCCAATAGTTATGAATAGTTGGATTACAGCACATCTCTCAGTCAGGGGGAAAGAATGAGCATTGACTCGCTGGGTCATAGAGGCAGAGGCACAAGAGGAGCAGGTAAAAAGCTGGAGGGAAATAGCCCTAGAGGTGTTGAAAAGAAAAAAAATGGATATCCATCAGCAGAGATCTGAAAATGACTCTCTGAGAAGAAGGGGGGGAAATGAGAAGCTGGAGAATAAAAGATATGATATGATGGGTCTGTTTCAGAGTGCAGCAGCCACAAGGCTGTAAATATAGTCACCCATTGAAATTGGACAATGAGCGAAAACAGCAAGGTGTCTGATGATGGTGGACACGAGAGGTCTTGGAGGTCAAATAGGGGCATAAAAGGTCAGATGCATCAGGGGGAGGTGGAAATCACCAGAGAGAGGTTAAAGTATGACCGGTGAGCTGCACACAGAGCATGAACAAGTGGTTAATACCAGTACAAAGAATAAAGAGGAGGACGATGAAGACGACACTGGTGTCACCATCAGTGACACTCCCACACCACTGGACGACCCTGGGCGAATCGCCGGATTGCGATAGTGTGTCTGAATGCAGCCTTTGTCAGCAGATTTTAGACACTATTGTTGAGATTGTGTTTACGTTTCACCTCCCTGCCTATAGATCTAAGAATAAACATTCTAGGATTGTATCAATCGTGAGCAAAATAGCTGGCAAACCCCAAAAGCCCATGACTCAACTTTTTACAGAAAGGACGAGGAAGAAAGCGAGATCCTGGCAGATAGCTCCTGATGATTTTTATGCCACAGACATGAACTTTGTTCAATGTGTTCAACTGCTTATCTGCTTTTTAGGTTGTCGATTCTTGTGTTTGGTGAGCCGAAGACAACCGTAACGGGGAGCAGTAACCTAGCAACAGTGTTCTCATGAAACACCAAGCTACCAATGTCAAAATCACACAAATGTGTTTTGAAGGCAGCAAAATACGTCTTTTTCATTTTCTTTCATTCATAAAGGCTCCAGAGTTAAGAATGGATGCTGTTGTGTTACACTGAACAAGAAAAAGAAGTCCTTGTGTGTTGAGGTCAGGAGGTTGATAATGAAGGTATAAAGAGCAACCTTAAAAGGCTTTGAGAATTTGCAGGCAGCGGAGGAGTTGATGCAGAGAGCGACAAACAAGGACACATGGTTTTGAAAGAAAGAACTTTTTTTTAAAACTTAAAAATTCTCAAGAATTAGAAATGTACTTATTTTAAGCCAAACCATGATTGTTGACCACGTGTTTAAATCTGCAACCGTTTCACAATGTTAAATAGGTGACGGTCATATATGTCATTGGCAAACGATCTATTCTGTCGTTTAGGTATGAGGACGTGTTGAGCTTTGAGTAGGAACATTAACAAGATTAAAATATTAAAACATTCTTAGTAATCTAAAATTAGTCAGGAAGAAGAGCTGCAGAGGAAGGCTGTCAAGACTCCTGGTAGAGAGACAAAAGGTGATTCAAGAAAACAACATTTTTCTAATGTTTGTCTTTCTTATCTTAGGTTATTGAATCATCTCTCCTCCTCCCCCTCTCTGCATGTGCTTGTTCCAAAATAAAGGTTAAAGGATGAGCTGGATTCCTTTTTGTTTTCTTAGACCCGGACTGTAATCTGAGTTTACATGTACGTTTTTAAACCTGACTCATGTAAACACTTCATACTGTAACATGGATTACCTTCTATACTGGGTTTGAGATAGCCGGAGAACTCCCAATATCCATCCGATTTTTTTTTTTTTAATGCACCACACTAGTTCATACAGTCAACGTTATATGGATCATTTTTTCCAGAGCTTTGACATTAAGGCGGCAGCTGGTTACAGGTAGAGAAGAGTAGGAGGGCGGTCTATTATTCTCACATACACAACTGTAAAAAGTTCTGAAATTTTACAGATTATTCTTGTCAATACCAAAGACGTGATGATGCTCTTTATGAGGCTCGTAAATTCATATTTTCTGCCCTGGGCTTTCTGCAGAGTTTTTAATAATTTTCTGATGTCCACAGGAGGTGAAGGAAAAAACACCAGTTTGATGACTTCAAAATGTCCATTTACATGCAAGCAACTCATTAAATCTCCAGTATTTCCCCAAAGGCTTGAGTGTATGCAAATACACTTTTTAATATCAAAACACTTAAAAAAAAAGGGAATAAATGAAAATATAAATGTGTTGACCAGCCCTGAGCTAATAGCAAAATGGCAGCACATGGTCCTGTTTTTGCACCTGTAGGCTTGTTTGCCTCAAAATGAATTACTTCACAATAAAGCATTATTAAATTACAGATACAAATTAAGAACATTGTCATTGTTTGAAGTTTGAAATTACTTTAGTAGGGTCCAGTTTTGGTAAATACATTCTGACAGAAACTAAACATATAACAGAGAAAATATTCTTTGTACATGTTGTATTTACTAGGGGTGTAAGAAAATATCGATAAACTTGACTATCACGATATTATGTTTGTAATACTGTATTGTTTATGTGATAAATGCAAATGCAGATTCCACTGTTCTGACTGCATAAATAAAGTAAAGCTGTTTTTTTTACTCCGATTTTATGCATATGGTGGTGTGTTCTTTGTACTATGACCTAAAATTAGATTAAAACTTGCAATATATCGCAATATATTGAATAGTAACCTCTGTATCATGATATGTATTGCCAGATTCTTGCAAAAACACAGCCTCAGTATTTACATTAAGTGAAGGAGGAAGTGTTTACCTTTGTGCTCGTCGCTGAAGTAACTGAAGTAAGTGGGGCAGGTTATTGTAACCACCTCTCCGACTCTGGCTGAAGGCCAACAGGCGATGATATCCCACATGCCTTGGCAACCTGCCAGGAGGAGACAATACCATTAATACTGCATCACTCATGTTGCAACAGACAAACACATACATGACCCCCAGGACACACACAGCAGCATTTTTCAGTTTTAATTCGGAGACAGGAAGATTATTACAGATATGTTGGTTTATGTTAGACATTTTGGTACAAATGTTTTTTTGGTATTTGGTATTTTTTGGTACAAAAAAGGTTTTCCTAGAGCTGCCCCCCTGAAAGTCAAAGACTCGAATCATCAGACGGAGACCGCCTCAGTCGACTGAGATTCTTCAAGTCGAGCTGTCGTTTTTTGGGTTTTTTTTTCAGTGTGCAGTGTACTTCTGGGCACATTTCTGTCCTCAGAATTAGCTGCAGAGTAAAACCTCCTCGCCTTCACGCTGCTCTGCTTTCAAGCTTCAGTTTCAGTTTTACAGCCAGCTGCGAGCGGCGGACCGTCCCAGGGTGAGTGAAACTTCTGCTTAGAAGTGGTGAATTTACAGCTCACGGCAACTTACTACGCTATAGTCTCTGGCTTATCTTTGATACCATGTGTCGGCAAATAATGTTGTTGCACATTTCCAATTAGCGTAGTTAGCATGCATTAGCTCGGAGGTTAATTCGGAGGCTAACTTGGCTCGCTTACTATATTATGTGAGTGTCGCTGTCACCCTGAATGTCCCGATGAAAAATCTGGCAGTTTAATAAAGCATTGCTTGATAGTCTCTATGAAAAAAAGCAATGTGTGATGTGTTGACATGGCTGTTGACATGCCGGTTTACATGGCGTAAAGCCATCTCACAAGCTGTGCACTACATCACGCACTCTCTCTATCACTGCCGATCGGAGCTGGAGCCCGTGACTACTGCAGAGTAATTTGTCCCGAGAGTGAATGTCGATTGTAACCTTTCCCACTGGACACAAAAGCCAGATCTTAGCGGATCTTAGTGGGTTTTTTGGCCAGTGGGAAAGGCGTATTACACATCAGTTTTTCATGCATGGGTATTTTTAATATGCAGCTTTTTCTATGTGTTATGGCCTCCCATTCACACGCAAACGGCGTCTAAGGACCCAGTAAATGGACCTTTTGGAAAACTCAGCCCAAGGTGGTGATCAGCAAAACCTTGTGCTACGGAGGTCACTGCTGTTTAATTCATCACTCCCCACCACCAACGTCGGCGGGTTTGGACAGACCAGGCTGGACCTCGGGCTGAACTTTGAAAAGTGGTTGTAACTGAAGAATGGCGAAAGAACTTTTGGATGTCAAGAGCATGGCTGTTGTGTTTGAGTGAACTGCTTCTCCCGCACATTGAAGAGCAGACAGTGTTTGTGCACACGGTACTATAAAGCAGACGAGGGGAGATTACGCCTTTGGACTGTCAAGACAAGTGTCTGTGTGTGGTCCTGTGTATATACAGTTCCCTGTTACTGAAGTAGCACTGAAGTCATGGCATCCCTCAATGCATTTACAGCACTTCAGTTGTGTTTTTGCATTCACGTGTGAAAGATGTTCTATATCCGCGCTTGTGTGTACGCGATTATTTTTTTAAACGAGTGGGGGGGGGGGACCCGTTTTCAAAAATACCCGTGTACGTGTGAACTAGGCATCAGTTTATTGCAATTCTGCACTTTCTTTGAAATGTTTTCTATATTTGAAATGAAAGTCACGGCGCCATGCAGATTTCTGAGTGCAGAAAGCTGCATCAGAGCATCTTTAAGTCTGCACAATGATCTATATGTGCGTGTAGCGCTACATTAACGCTGGACACCAGAATACACAAACTGTCAAGTCAACTTTTTATGCCTGTTCCGTTTCAAGGAAGCTAAGGACTTACTGGACAATCTCTCTATTCAATATGTTGCATAAGCACAGGCTGTGAATGTATGGTTTCACTGCTAATTCATTTATTAGGGATGTGACCTGTGAGAGCAGCTTGCACTACCTTCCTGTTGAGGAAGCAGATAGGGAAGGAGAGAAATTAGATAAGGAGGAGAGCTGTTTCCACGCTCGCAGTTTGTGTATATTCAGTATGCACAGCATGTGTGGTGATTTTTGTATTAAAATGAAACCAAATGGAGATAGCACGTTAATATAGATGGTTGTATTACTGAGGCATGTTCACTCAGATAGAGTTCGGACTGTGTATACATTATATATCAGCTTACTCCCACAGACACTCGGTGAGCCCGTGGCTGTTCAGCTCTCATTTCAATCACAATGACAGACAGCGATGTTACCATGAGGTATTTTCATGACCTTGAGTGGCAGTATTGGATAAAAGTCCCATCATAACTTCATTCAAGGTTATTGTTATGCCTTAACCTTAACCTTAATGTCATGGCCATCATGATAAAGTCCTTCCCTCCCTGGCTTTAATACTGCACACACATGGGTGTTTTTAATTAGTGTGGCTGATTAGACCTCCATTCAGGCTGCACGTTGGAAATTTAAAAAAAAAAAAAAAAAAGTAGTGCCCATGGCAATCCCACAATGCAATGTTCCACATTTTATAAGTATGGATATTACAGCTCTGTGACATTACGTGTACACCTGTCAGTGACTGCGGCTACACTTGTCGTTTCAATGTGACTTTTATCATCCGATCGCACCAGGACGCATTAACTGTCAGGTCTGGACAGTCCCAGATCGGATCTTGCTCACATTGTGATCCGATGACCCGGACCGCATCCCGAAGTGGTCAGGATCGCATTCTGATAGGATTGCACAGGTGTGTGGGCAGAAATCTGGGCACAATCTGGACAATTTAAAGTTTCATTTTCGCAGTCAACTTAGGCTACTACTGATGAAAACCAGACATTTCCTGATTTTGCTGCTTCACAAAAAAAGCTTATAGATAACAAAATAACAGGGACTTTTATTGTGAAGAATATATAGGAAATTATATGTGTTTATCACCAAATTAGTGGAAATTTGTCAGCGGCTGGAGCACTCTGCAACAAAGTGCGTCTCTCATTACAAAATAAATGAAATATAAAGAAAAGAAGGAGGCTCTCTTGTGCACCAAGTGCAATTTTGGATTCACCTATTGTGGAGAATATTGGCACGGAAATATATGTGATCACTATCCGACCATATGCGGACACATCTGTGATCTGATCTGGTGCATCTGCTCACAAAAATCACACTGAAAAGACGAGTGTAATCGTAGCCAGTGATGCTGCAAAATGTTGATTCATAAGTGTCCAAAATCTCAATTTGTTGCACCCCAATACCCCCAGTCTACTCTAATGTCAAAATGTAATGTTGATAGCGCTCATTATTCTTTGTCTTACTTCAATTTGGTCTTTGCTGGATAATCACACTTTTAGTTTAGGAACTACAAGTCCGTTAGTTAGGACTATAACTTGAGCCTCTCTGTTTTTAAGTCTGTATTTGTTTACATTTTGGCAAATTAGAATCATTAAAAATATGCAGAATTATCCATTAGCCATGCATGTATAGAAAACTATCACTGAATGACTTTGATACTGAAGAAAACGTGCTGATTCTCAGGCAAGCTGTGTAGTTTGGAACATCTTTTTTCAATGATTTCTATGCAGATTTGTGGACGTTTATTTGTGATGAACATCAGGCATAGTGAATCTACATGTTCAGTTGAGTTATGACTCGAGGAGTACAAATTCATGCAAATTGCAGCAATCGGGTGGTAAAGGTTTTAAAGTACCTAATTGCCTTTCATGGCACGCAGTATCTTTGCCTCTGCTACAGAATTAACTATTGCGTGTCATTAGGGAATAGAGTATGAGTGAACAAGGGAGTGATTTTGGACAGAAATCTGTATCGTAAAAATGGTGAAGATGTAATTTGTCCCATCCTAAAGGGTGCAATTAAACTAAGAGCTGGGAGGGAGATGTCAGTCCCACACAGTCACACCCACACAGTCCTGAGAAAAGTGAAAACACAATCCTTCCACCCTGACTACAACATGCTTTCTTTACCTTTAACTGAGACGTGATTGTCAGTGTCGTCTGAAGTAAATTCAGCATAACTACGTCTCGGAAAGAAACTCTGGAAACCCTGCTATAACAATGCTTCATCTATAAACTCCCACACTGAATTACCTTACCTCGCTGTTTATTTACTCATGCTGTTTCCCATTTCCTCTAAATAACCCCCTGCACACCCTACACAGAGAGAGGAAAATGTCTTTTTCGAGAATGACCTGAAGTGAGGTTCCCAAAGGTGCTATTCTCACAGCGCTCTTTCTCCAGCTCGATCTCGTTCATCACGTCGCACATCTGCACCAGTGACACCTGTGAAAGAGGCGGAAAGCATGTTTAGGTGTCAAGAATCGAACATGCTTCCATCACACATCACAATTAGGCACTCATGTACAGTGACGTTGAGGCCGGCAGACAGGTTACATTCCAGTGAATATGTGCTAGTAAATATTTTGGTTAACATTTCCCTTCATCGCATTCCTGCAGCTGTGGCTTTCCATGCCATGCTTTCCTATTAGAACGAACCCCCGGCTAATAATACACAGAAATGTTCTCTATGCTTAAATCCCTCTTGCCAGGCAAATAGATGCTATCATGGAAATGGCTTAGGAAGTGGAGAAGGGAGCCACTGAGTAATCTACTGTGATTGTTCATCTGTGTCAACAAAGGCTGAAAAATGCGGGCTGACAGCCGCCGGCGGAGAGCCGGTGGGTCAATGAAAATGTGTAAGAGGAGCAGCGAGGAGCTTGAGAAGGTCAGTGGCGATAAAGAGAGAGAGAGAGAGAGTATTCATAAACTCCCGGGGAAGAGCTTCACCCTGCTACCAAAGCTGCAATGCGTACGAGACTCAAAGCAGTAAAGGTCACGATGAGAAGAGTGATGTATCCAAAAAGCACATAATATATTAACAACTGTACACGCTCTGCTAGTTGATCCTCAAAAGATGTCTTTGTCTGTTTCATGAGTCTCCAACACCCAGGTGCTGTCAAACATGAAATGATCCCCCATCAATCATCCACAAATGTCCCGTTTAGTCCAGGGTTGATCTCAGTGCACCTGACACTGCTGTAAACAGCTGCCCGCATCACCTCAGACAAGACAAACACACCAAACTGTCACTAATGAAAAAGTGCACCACTGAGAGCAACAGCAACGCTCTTGTTCTTAATGTTTCTCACAGCCTTGTCGAGCATATGCATGACTCAATGTAATGAGGCAGAATACAACCACAACGCTTTGTTCATCATTTACAACAAGGAGTAAGTACTCTATCTACCGTGCCTGCTGTTCTTTGTGATGTCAATTTGTGCAGTAATATTTAAGAGGAAAGAAAACGCACAAAATAGGATTTCTGCAAGGAGCAGATGATGCAGTATTACTTCAGGCATCACACATTAAGAAAATAATTAATACAAAAAAGTCTTTGTGGTTGGATTTTTCTCTGATGGTCCAGGTAAAGTTACAATGTGCAGAAATGTATGATACACAGGAGGAGGCTGTGTTCGTACAATCCAACAAGTTTGCCACCAGTGAAAAACTTTGAAAAAAAATCTGTTTTGCATGGCTGCATGTAAACAGGAATATAAGTGAAATATTAATTTTCATTAGCCATGTAAACAGTTTAGGAATATTGTCTTTTTCAGAATAAGGGCAAAAACCATTTTGCTTCTTTTTTTTTTATAGGAATAAAACTCATTTAGTTCATTTTTGCTCGAGCGCCCACGTCCCCACGCAGTAAAAAGCAAAAGTGCAGAATCAGATCATATACATATATATATAGAATTTATAATAGATGTGGGAGAAAATAAATCAGGAACTAGATCGCTCGCGGCTCGCAGAGCTCACATTCATCAACATTCATCTGCTGAAGTTTCTCTGTGCTAAACTTAAATGTGAGTTTAAGGTGTATACGTACGAGCATGACTTTGTGACATCACAGCTAGATTGGAGGCCAATCACGGTCCAAGATGCAACTTACACAAGTGCGATGTGGAAACTAAAACCCTCCAGCATAGATAGACTGAGAATGGACTTCTCTGTGTCGTAGTTCAATTTTTGAAATGAACAATATTTGCATATTCATGATTTTGGATGTCGTAGTTTTTAGCATTTCTAACTATGTAATTTTTTTTTTTTGTGTAAAACCACATCAGACACAAGTTTGGCAAAGAATTTGATATGTTCTTAAAACATGTCTGGAGGGAGCTTTAAAGATTTGGCTCAAGGTAAAGGTGACTGACTGAGTCCCTAAAATACTGCCGCTGTTTACCACGGCCAGATGAGCTACTGTTGACTTGAAAGCATAACAACACCACTGCATCAAGGGCAACAGCTATCTGTACACACCATTCATGGAAAATACGAAAAAGAGCAGTACATAGAGTACAAACTGTACACCTCCATGTTATCACTTCTCCACACAACATTTCGGAGCCTCAGTCATCATCTCTCTCCCCCAATGGATGAGGTCGTCCTGACACTATCACAATCCGCAGAACTTCTCTCACAGGAGTCTTTGCCTGCAAACGATTACAGCAGGAAATCCAACATATCCTCAAGTAACAGCAGCAGCACTGGCCAGGGAGGCAGGAGATTCATCTGCTGACATTATCTGTGCAGAGCAACATAGACAGAGGAGGAAATCTCATGTTGGTCAGACCCTTTGGTAACCTTATTTTTGATTAACATGAAGAACACTCAAGACAGGGTTTGAGTCCAAAAGCCCCTCAGAGGGGTAATACTTTGTGATCACAGTGAACTTAAAAAAGAGAATATAATATTCTACACACTGTACCACCTGGTCTATCAGGAAGTTTTATCTGTGTACAAAACGATTTAATACCAGCATTAGGGCTGCACAATGTGAGGAAAATATGCGATATTCGATAACAGTGTTGAATAACGTGGTAATGATAGACCCTACTACTGCTCTTTCAATATACTACTAAAATATAACAAACTGCTTGTTGAATAAAAAAATAAAGTTATTCTTTTATTGAACTGAACACAAGAGGCACAATAAAAACAGTGTTTTTTGTCAGTCTTTGGCGATGTGTTTATTGCGCAATTTAAAAAAATGTATATATTGTACAGCCCTAACCAGCAATGTAATCCTTATATCAAGCAGAGCTACTGTTAAATTATTTAAGTCAAAGTATGATTAATCAGAACTACTAAAAGCTCTTTTTATATTTAATATTGTTAAACAGAAGTGATTTCACTTCTGTTTAACAATATTAAACTATTTTTTGTGTGTGTGTTCACATGGATATATTCTAAAGAAAGTTGTGTTTGTGAACAATATAATCACATGATTCTGCTGAAAGTTGATATATGATAGTGAATTATCGCCTAGGTCTCATGGGAAAAGTGTCAATGTTGCATCATGACTATAACCATTCCAAGTACATTTACACAAGTACTGTACTCAAGTACAAGTTTGACATACTTGTACTTTACTTGAGTGTTTCCATTTTATGGTACTTTATACTTCTACTATACTGCACTTTGGGGGCAACCAGTACTCTTTGCACCATTAAAGCAATGAACACATTAATGCATCACTAAATACAATAATATAATATAATGCATTGTTCTGAAAGGGGAGTAGTAGTCTATACTTTTACTTTGGGTACTTTAACTATTACTTTTGTACTTTTACTTAAATAAAAAATTGAAATGTACGAGAGTATTTCCACACTGCATACACCAACCACACCAGATTCTCTCCAATTCAGAGATGCTCTACAAAGTAGTAAGATGTAAACAAAGCAAACTTAAATATCATGCTGTTTATAGGCCATAACAGAATAAGTGTGGGCTAACATTACTCTGCAATCCCTAACTTTTTCTGATTAAGTGAGCAGAATACAAAGTGACGATAACGTTACAGTATTTAGCTAACGCTACCTTCAGTTACCAAGAGCACCATGTTAAAACAGCAGAGTTTCATTTCATTGTTTTCAGCCTGAGACTTTGCTGTTTTTTACTCGTTTCTAACTGCAGCAAGCAGCTGTTTCCTGCAAAAAGAGCTCTGATAAACTCACTGTACGCTAACGTTACCTTACCTGCCAAGTAACGTTACCAAACGGCAGAATAAGTTAGCAAACATCGGCTAGCTTGTGGAGCATTTTGAGGCTACAGAGAGATTTCCCTCGGGGGCTGGCGTGGAAAAAAATAGAACTACAATGAGAGTAAATATTGGACTTACTTTCGTCAGGTAACCAGAAACACGACTCCAAATAAATGCGAATGTTTTTCCCGTGTCTACTGGATGTGAACATAAGCAATTGTTTGCTAACATGTTAATATCAACGTGTTCCGCTGCCCCCTAGCGGCACGTGACAGTAGGAAAAGCTCAGGTGTAAATAATTAAATTAATGATGGCTGAATTCCATTTAGCTGCTTCAGTAGGTTCCTGTTTGTTTTTTCCCCCAATACAAGACTTTTACTGGAAAAAAAAAACGTATTCATGACATAAGTCTTCAAGGAATGCAGTACAATATAGACAAATAGTTAGAAAGGTTATCTAGTTCCATGACACAAATATGCATACAGAATAAATTTAATAAAACATACATATGAACACACACAAAATAGTTTACTTAATCAGAAGTTCCCGAACTTCAATTGCTGAGTGTAGTGTAGGGCTGCAAAAACCTCTGCTTGAGGAAATTTAATTCACATATCAGAGCATTTCTTTTTATTATTATTATGATTATTATCATCATTATTATTATTAAAAAACAAGTTGTGTTTTTGGTTATGAACTTTGTGTTTTGGTTAAAAAAAATGTGATCACAAAAAAACATATAGCATTTTTTGCATTGTATTCTGCCAATTGGTGACCCAATAAAAACAGGTCTGCGACCCATTTTAGGTACCAACTCCCTAACCCGACCCCCAACGACCCTAACTTTGGTAAAGACTGAGGTATAGGCCTAATATTGAAGAGTTTGCATAAAGAGCACACTTGTATAGGCCTATAACGGAGCCATCATTAACATTAGTCTGGTGGGCTTACCAAACAGTGCGGGGATAAAGCCTTACTTCTGGCCCGCACAGGAAGTCCGCATCCGTGTTCCCGTTCTCAAAGTCTGTTTGCTACCAATAACGACCTCGGAGCTATATACACGCTGAAAATGACAAGTTTTGAAGATTTGGACCATGCAATAAGGCAGGCCTGCTCTGTTATTTCAGTGAATGATTGTAAAAATCTACAAATATGTTTCCAACATTTTCAGGCACGGTCGCTGTATCTGGGGCGCGCATGGGGGCACGGCGCCACCCAGGACGATTGTGATTGATTTAAGGAAATACAAACAGGCACAGGGGATTTTTTTTTTTCCCATTATCCAGGAGTGAAAGTGCATTAAATCCAGATTTTCCCCCAGCAGTGCTGTGGAGATAAGTCTGGCTACGTGGGACTATTAGTAACACCTGTGTGAAAATGTCTGCTGTGACAAAACAGCATAATCATGCAGCTTTCTAAATTAAAAAATCGTAAA
This sequence comes from Heterobranchus longifilis, assembly GCA_028570985.1. NCBI lineage: Eukaryota > Metazoa > Chordata > Actinopteri > Siluriformes > Clariidae > Heterobranchus > Heterobranchus longifilis. The sequence goes on along the minus strand of JAOVVB010012333.1, from coordinate 3,813 downwards.
ATTGTGGCACAGGCTGTGGGTTTTCTCCAAACTCTATAACCCAGATTTCCAGTTTAATTTGATATGAAAGTGGAGCGTTGTTTTTGGTTCTTCTAGCTTTTGGGAAATGCAAAGCAGTGGCAACAAAGTTTCCCGAAAACTATGCTGCATAAACAGTAGATAAACTGGCACAAAGTCCTTCGTCAGGGGAGGAATAGACATGATACTGGAATGTGTGCACGGACTGGCTGCTGGGATCAAGCTCTCATCATTGCATGGACATAGTTTATTAGTTCATATATAATAAGCCTTTATATTGTGAATAGAGCCAGAACACACAAAGAATGAGACCAATGATAACAAAACAATCATCAGAGTTCAGATGTGATTTATGGGTGAATGTGGGATACATTTCCTCATGTAAGCTACAGGAGACGAGGGGAAGTGTCCTGTCCTCGTGATTTATGCTTGAGCTCAAAATGCTGATGACAAATATTAAGTGCCTGCCATAGAGATGCTGAAAACGTACCTATAATATCGATACTTTGGACAGCCATGAATATTGCTGTAGTGGGCAGTGAATCAAAACGTCAATCCCAAACTATACAGATGATAAGTGGATGTCTGCGAAGCCTTCAGGACACACGCACACGCACTCGCACACACAGTGTCTCCGTGAGCAAAGCATCACATAAATACCTGCCAGCTCTGATAGTTTGTTAGCACAGAGCCCATCACGAGGGCTGCCAGGCTTGTTGCTTCAAGTTTTTAGTGATCGTTGTCATTTCGAATGGCCGCCAGTCTTGCTTTGTTTGAGTACAAGATAACGATCAAATAAAAAACGAGGACAGCTGACAGGAAAAAGAAAGGAGAAGCTGGTGTCTGTGTGTGTGGCCACACAATGCAGAGTAATGTGTTTATCCCCATCCTACACACACATTACACAGCAAAATCTATACGCGTATACCTTTTCAGCCTCAGGTAAGCAAAGTGTGTAATGCATTGGACACAATTTAAAGATTAAACACTTTTACAGCCAAACAAACATGCAGGAAATACAAGTGTGGAATATTGATTCAACTGAGTAAATTGCTCTGTATAATAGCATCTTCTGAATGTCTTAAAAAAATACTGTAGTTCTGAGAACTTAATTTTTTTGCCAAGAGTTAGAGAAGATCAATAACACTCTCAAGTCTGTGGATTAACTATAAGAAGATCTGGAAGTCAATAGCTTTATAGAGACAGGGGGAAACATCTTGCCTGGCTCATACACCAGCACCTATAAAGACACGTTATATCTTGTTTGATTAATTTGTGCACAAACAAATGTCCACCTTTTCCACTGTCCACCTGGCTGGGGAGACAAAAGTTCTATTTGCGCTGTTGGCGGCCATGTTTCTCTTCTACACAAAGCTTCCCGGTCAGAACGCTCTCATTGATTCCATCGCCGTTCCATCGCCGTTCTTTCCACAGTACATGATTTCAAGTCTATTCAAAATTGGGGAAGACTCCGATCCAGTTGGTAACATTAAGATTATGGAAACCCCTCACACTATCAGAGCATTTAGGCTGATCTGTTCAGACCAGCCATGAATCGGGAGGGGCAAATCAGACCCCAAAATCTGCCCAATTATCCTCGAGTGTGGGCACAACACATGCTACTCTTCCAGCTCTAACTTGATATTTAACGTACAGACATGACAGTGGTATCTTCTCATTGAACTCTTGGCAAAACAAATGTCTTTGAACGCTAATCTGAGTATATGATTATTTGTATAAAAGTTTCTTTTGGTTTCTGTCAGGTGGTTTCATATTTGGAAAAGAGGCAAGGAGAAGTCATTCTCACCCTCCATCCTCCATCCTCTCCCATCTGCACTGTGTTAAAACAGATTATGACATCCAGCCAACTATCATGCACTTTTTTTTAACCACTTATGTGATTTTCTGCGCTCCTCTCGATATCACATTTCCTTTGAAAAATGTCCGATTATGTTATTGTAAAGCAGGACCGTGGAAAGCACACCAGGAGCACGCAGCAAAAATGCTTTCCACACATGGTGCCTATAAGAGCCACTAAAATATGTCAACAAATGACGTATCTGGTTGATCTTTTAAAGCCTCAGGGAGGGCTCGGGGACATGTGAGGGTTGTCAGAAGTGAGGAGGAAGACATTTTCACAGTCACTTGGACATTCACAGTCTGTTCTGCCTGGAAAGAGCTTCACTGACACACATTAAAGGATGCTACGCTGAGTGTCAAATGATGAAAATCCACCCAAACACACAACCAATAATCTGAAACTTTAAGCTTCTTTCAAGCTTTCTCTCCCATACGGTATTTCTGAAATTGTAGCAAACAGTCATTCCTGATGAAATTACCCCGATACCTGTCAGGGATCAGATGCAAAAGTGAAATCCCTGTCAGGAGTTGTGTGCAGTGAGAGGAACAGCAGCAGAGCACTTCTGACATTTCTTAATGGAGATAAAACATTTCTGGAAAATAAGATGTAACTCCAGGTGACACTTGGTTTTAACAAGCCATAATGAAAAGATCAAAATCCCCAGAAATAGATTTTCTTATCGTGCTACCAGATGAATGATTTCACTTTAAACTCAAAGTCCCTCAAAGATTTAATTCCTAAAATGTACAAATGTGCACACAAAATCCCCTGTCCCATGTGGCAATGCTCAAAGACTTTCCCTCCAATAATCTCAACCCCGAGAGTACAAATATATGAGCTACTGAAAAATTAGGGCTGAGTGATATGGAGAAAATCAAATATCACAATATTTTTGACCAAATACCTCAATATTGATATTGCAACGATATTGTAGGGTTGACTATTGGTGCTTTCACAAAATATTTACACACTGAGATTTTTGATAAATCATCATCAGTAATGTGGATATAATGACAAAGTGGGTAAAGGCAAATAATAGAACAGCTAGAGCAGAAGATGACATCATTGTACTGTAATGCAGCCTTTTAAACCAGGAAAAGACACTTATGCCATATTACAATATCCAAAATCTAAGTCTCATATCACGACATCGATATAAAATTGATATATTGCCCAGCTCTATATGAAAAATTGTGAATTTAGTTCAGTTAAATATACAGCATCAGTAACACAAATATTCTCCCCTGAAAAGGCTTCTGATCAACCAAGTATCCAATTATTTAAAAACAAATTGAGATCTTTAAGGTAATCACTCAACAAGTAGTCAAAAACCAACAGGAAATAAAATTATAAAGGGATTGACTATAGGTAAAAGTGTCTAAACTCTAAACAGATCTGTTTTTTAATGAGAAGGTGAACTGGAAAAAAGAATTAAATTCTGATTTTGGGATGAAATAGCCTAAAGTCAAGATGTCTCAGGGAGGAACAAAATAATAAATTAAAAAGGCGAGTAAAATAGGATGAAATGCCAAATGATATACCGGCCTATCAGGCTATAAATAGACTACTCAGGAGCTTAACACGTTTTTGTAACTGCAAAAAAAAAGAAAAAAAGAAAATAGACAGACTTTGGAGCAAGCAAAATGTATTGTCGGTCATAAATAGCGACTAATAAAACACACAACCCTACAACAAGCTGAATCATGATTTCCAAACTAAATGTGTCTGTAAGAAAGAGTGATCGCGCTCCTGCTGTGCTCAGTGTTAGAAGTGGATTTAATGTCTATTCAAACTGCCTTTGGCTTTAGTAGACTGACTCTTTAAGAGAATTCTTTAAGAATTCTTTAAGAATTCTTTAAGAATTCTTTATTGCCAAGTACATCTTTTTACATACATACAAGGAATGTGTTCTCTGCATTTAACCCATCCTAGCT
>JAOVVB010012324.1:0-16662 GCA_028570985.1 Heterobranchus longifilis | reverse complement strand
GATTGTTTTATCACTTACTAGCCTACAGTTTATTTTCAGGTCTCTTAGAAATTTAGAAATATACTGAAACTGTGGCTTAGAAGCCTATTTGCACTGCAAACTGTAAACAGCACAATACTGTTTTAGGTTATAGCCCCACAGTAAGCTATACTTTATATAGAGTACTTCATTATAGTGTATTTGAATTATACACAGTACAGTAATTTAATTTGTACAGTCATTTGAAAAGCGTTTGAAACAGCTGTACTATATTTTTAAACAAGTCACACAAAAAAAATCAGTAAATAGCAAAGCTTTCAGTTTCATTACTTTATATTAATGTAATAAATACACAAATGTCAATTAGATGGTAATCTGCATGAGAAATAAAGAAAAAGGAAATGGTTCTAATAATCATCCGCTTATAGTGATCCATTTGACCCGGACAGATGTGATCACTATGTAATAAAAGGACGTAAATTGAGAAAAGAGTTTTCTCAGAGTAGTAAAATAATAGTACAGTTTCATACATGACACTTGGAAGTGCAGTATTTCCCTCTCTCAGCAACACCAGTATTACAGTGACAATACTACCACCTGGTGGTCACAGAGTTTCTGTGTTATTTGTCTCCATAATAGACAGGGAAACTTTTTCTAAATGCGAGTCACTTTTTCACTTTGTTCAAATACACATAATCTAATCTTAGCTCTGTCTCTTAATGGACACTATTTCAATCTCTATGGACTTGAGGTGAAGTCTATCTCCTGCTTCATTTGGATTCATTCAATCATTCACACACACACGCGGCAATAACTTTTCAAATCTCATTTCTCATTCACGACATGTTGTTATCATCTTGGTACCTCTCAGCGTCCTGAGAGAACCGTAAGATTAAATTAATCAAGCCTACACACATCGCAACTCTTCTTTTTTTGTTTTGTTTTCTGCCCTAGATTGAATCAAAACCCTCTGGGTATTCTTGCTCAATGCCTGATGATAAACAGGAATACAGTGATATGGTGATGCGGATTCACTGAACTTAATGGGCTGGATCGAGGGGAAATTACGTGGTGTGGAAACCAGTGCACAACAACACATGTTTACTACATTAAAAATGTCTCCGGTATAGGCTTTTTTTTGGTTTCTGCTTCCATTCAGGCGTATGAGCATCCTCAACATTAGCTACAGTATAAGGTTAATTATTTTTCCTTCATTGATCTGTATTAGAATCTTAATGACAACTGTGTCACCAAGATGTGGCAGAAATCCTCCTGGGTCATGTTTTGTTTATGCTCCAAAAGCTCCTGCATGTATGTGTCTACCGCAGGAGGTTTCCCAATTATATCATTAAAGCGAGCCAAGCATAGCAAAGTGGGATAAGAGGCCACCCCTGGTCCCCACAGAGTTGACTGTTTTGGGGCTCAGCTTGCTTTCCACATCAGTGCAGGATTATCCAATTGCATTATTGTCGTCAAAAACAGCTGAAGGATTGTGTATGGAGGAGAGGAAAGAGTGTCTTTGGGATAAATAAATGAGAACATGGCTGCTGGCTATGATACCATGTTCTAATTATTCATGTGGCCTTGCCCCATCAGCAGGGATGCCTTTAAAGTTGCTTTTAATTTAGGGTGAGATGAGTGCCAGAGAATCACTCCCTTTAAAGTCAGAATCTATATATCCCATTGAATTGAAATAAAAGGGGGGGAAAATAGCAGCTTAGAATAAGTCTGGACTGAGTGGAAAGCAGGACATCACATTTTTCTTGTGAAGCACTTTGTGACGTCTGCTCTTTAAAGGTGCTATATAAATAAACTTATTATGTGGGGAAATCTAAAACTTCCAATACACCTGACCTTGCAGAAAAGTCAAGAACTTGGGACGGCAGGACCCAACAAAAAGGGCTGATTTTTTGAGTCTGGAAGCTTTAACTACTGAGCCACCGTGCTGCGCCATCTGTCTTTTCACACTAACAAGCACACTTTTTTGAAAGATTATTTTTTTGTGCATTTTATGGCTTTATTTGATAGCGATAGTGGAGAGAGACAGGAAATGTGGGGGAAAGAGAGTAGGGGAATGACATGCAGCAAATGGTAGGGTCAGCCAGGAATCGAACTGGGGACTCGCTGCTCAGAGCATTAGTGCCCATGTGGTATGTGGTCTAACCACTCGGCAAGCACATTTTTAACAATCTTTCACATGCAGTTGGTCTCACTGGGGTTAGAGTGTGTATAAAAAAACTGCTAAAACATGAGAAAACTAGAAGGGTACTCCGAGAGCGCAGACATCCGCCAAGGACATCTCGCAATGTTAACGAAAGTGAAAAAATGTGCGTATCCGCCTTGTGATTCAGATCTGCTAAAATAAAAAAATAAATAAAACAAAAGGCTACACCCTTCCACCAAGTTTGATGAAAATCGGGCCAGTAGTTTCTCCGTAAGCCTGCTGACAAACAGACAAACAAATCGAAAACATAACCTCCTTGGCGGAGGTAATAAGGAACTGCCATTATATAATTCATACGAATTGTCAGTATGGTCGTATGTTCGAATGACTACATAGAAGGCCTCCAGTCTAAAGGCGACACTCGGCGCATGAATGAGAATGGCAACTCAACTGTACCTAATGATAATGGAGTGTAATGCACTCACTCCGTGGCAATATAGCGGTTTCAACCAGCTGATAAAGCTGTATACATTGCAACCTATCCGGCTATAATGGGCCGCCATCAAGCTCCATGCGCATTAAGCTTGCGGAGGGTTGTGAAAAAGGGGCATTTTATAAATTACCCACGGAGACAAATGCAGAGAAATGTGCTCCATAAAACCAACCGCTCCTCCTCAGAGTAATGCTTTTCAAATGACATGAGAGAGGAGCTTTCATTGACACCCATATGAAAATGTGTGTGTGTGTGTGTGTGTGTGTGTGGGAGAGGATGTAATGTTTGTAATGTGACATGACAGTATAACTGTGCCTCTGCTTACTGGTGTGGATTGTACATGTTTTAAGAGGAGTATCCGTGTTGGACGTGTGTGTGGATGGACAAATTCAGAGTGTCCGGGTGAATCCTATGGAGATGTGCACACGTGGTGCTCTAACTGCTGCTATATGCTAGGAGAAGAACAGACCCACATTTATGTTTACGGTTAGGTGGCGACCTCTAGTGGCCGTAGTAATTATGACAGGAGCAAAACTTTTCCCACCTGTGTTTCGCCTTGTCCTGCCCTACTGTGCTCTGATTGGCTAGTACTACTTTGCTGTCACTGGTTAGTAAAGTGTCCTTTTTTCGACCTTAACTGCATCCACCTCAGTCCAAAATCAATGCGTCGATTCGACGAGTACTAGCCAATCACAGCACAGTAGGGCGGGACAATAGCTAAACACAGGTGGGAAAAAATTGTGCAGTACAAAGAGCGACAAAGTCCGCTTATGGAGTCACCATTTACTTATTTTAACTTGCGTATGTAAGTTGACTTACATAACGTAGGTAATGTGCATTAACTTACATACATGACTTAAGTTATGTAACAAACACACTTATTTTAACCCAAACCATGATCTTTTCCTAAACCTAACCACGTAGCTTTGTTTTAATTCACAATGTTAACCCCGTGTTTGAAACTGTGACTGTATCACAATGTGCGCCTGTCGCTGGTAAACAACCTATTCTGTTGTTTAGGTATGAAGACGTGTTGGAATGTGTGTTGTATGTTCTTACATTTACCCATAAGTGCTTCTGTTTACTGTGAGTGGATTGATATATTTGTGTTATACAGTTAATCACCTTTATAGGCTCGAATAAATCTTTATTGAACGTCAGGGTAAACAATGTATATAACTACAGTTATGTTAGGAAATTAGATTTAGATTAGATCTTTACTCTAAATAATCAACGTTTGCCTTATTCTACTGATAAAGTGAAAAAAAAACATATAATGCAAACAGACATATAAAGAAACAAAATTGTTGAGTTAGCTGTAACCTGCAAGTACCCAGATGGCCTGTGTGTGTGTGTGTGTGTGTGTGTGTGTGTCAGTGTGTGTCAGTGTGTGTTTATGCAGGAAATAAAATCAGTGCTGCCTGTGGTTAAGCTCCGCTGGTAATGACAAGCACAGTACTGTAACAATTAGACGATTAAAAGCAACCTACTGCTGCTTCATTTCAACTGTGGCAGGGAGTGTGATGCCATTTTTAGATTATGGAAGCACAAGCTCTCTCTCTTTCTCATGCCCACTTTTTTTTTGCATTCAGACAGAGATGTATGCATAGATTTCCATAAAATGACACATATGGAAATGAACGCACACACTTTCACGCAATCCCTCACTTGTTAAGCCTTGAGGTCAAAGTTGAGCGTCACTACAACTGATTAGTGCAGAAGACATGCTCGACACCCGCAGTGTGTGTGTCCATGCATGTGACAAAAAGGTGACTATAAATATGCACTTCTTTAGATATGTATATATGTCAGGGTGGTTGCATATGGATAATCTGCCCTCCATCCAGCATTATTCTCCCTGCGGGTGGCACTGGTATCAGATAGAGTGCTCTCATCCGTGATACAGTCACTCTTAAGTCCTGCAGCTACAGTAACTCCTGAGGATAAGCACAGAATTATTCTAATTCCCTGGTGCAAAGGTCGCAGTGGTTACACTGCTGTTCTGCTAAACAAAAACAACTATTTGTACATCAGAGAGTCACTTTAAGGGATCGTGTCTCAATTTAACATCATTCTTCCCTCGACTTTTAAGCCTTTTAAGTTGTAAATACTGGCGGTTTAGTTTAGGGGGATCACCATCTGGTTGTTGGCCTGTTTCTTTCTCTTTTCTTTTTTTTCCTATTGTACCACTACATCACTGCCAAAAACTATAGTTCACTACATCACTGCCAAAGCTATAGTTCACAACGAGGCTGCTTTTCATAATGGATGATCTCCCTCTGCAGTTTCTACTACATTTAAAGAGACACTTCACTCTGCTATTCATGTTTCACACTGGGTCTCATGCAGAAAGCAATATGCAACAAATGTCCTCTTGTTTTTGTTCTTATTTTGTTAGTACCCATTGATTCTGGGGATTCACCAATGTTATCTTATTTTTGCTCTTCTTTTAGGTAAGAGAACATTGGTGGTCAAGTCCACAAATTGTTTGTCCAATGCAAGGCAACATAAGTTTTAAATTTGAGTAACATAAAAATGCATATCATATAATCAAATGTAAGATTATTATATGTTTTCATATAACGCGAATACTGACACTCAGTCAGGTTTACTTTTGTTTTAGTTTCCTTAACGGCACGTCGATTTCTTCTTCTTACAGCCTTTTTTTGGTGGCATCTCTGCAATTCTTGGGTATCTGTCAGAGTATTTGCACACAACACAACACCTGCCCTTATATAGTGTTTAGGGGCGTTACCTATGCTAAAAAACAATTGTGATCAAGTGAGATTCATCATTCAGCACACCTTGTTGACTACTCTCATTTTTTCTCTTAACAGAAAACATAAGAGACATTTAACAGAATGCTGCTACATGAGGCCCAATGTCCATTAGAAGAAATACAATAATTTACAGAAATACTTGCAATAATTGTTTTGCTTCTTATTGTACTGCAGACAGGACAAATGCCTGTGATTGGCCACTGGGTGACACTATTCTCCTGCAGTCTTAGTCACACACTGAGGGTTTCTATCACTGTATTTCTCTCTGTGTGTTATGTTGGTCTTGCTAAATATTTTTTTTTACCATTTGTATGTACTTTGAAAAACCTTCCCTTCCCTAACCTTGAAGGTCACATAAACAGAAACACTGCATCTTGAACCTCAGTACCTTGCAGACACGTGTACTTCTCTATGGTTGGCAACATATTTGAAATGAATGGAATCTCTAAGTGCCACCAACCTTGGACACCAAAGGGGTTTAGCACTATCCATGGCTTATTATTCAGTGTTTTTAAAAAGTAAAAAAAGGTAAAAGACTACAACATATCACGGCAGAGTAGGAGAAACGTGTGTGTTATGAGTTACCTCATAGTGTAAAGCAAAGTGCCGTCATCCTTCAGCCTCAGCAGCTTGTTGGGCGTGGTCATGTTATGAGCGATTGACTTCTTGCCATTGAGGAAGAAGGTATCGGGGGTCCAGATGTTGCTGGCCAGCAGGTTGTTTAACGGCAGCATCTCCATGGGCCCCTTGAAGCACAGACGCTCGTCCTTCCAGCTCTGACGGAAGAACACGTCGATGGTATATTCCTGAGAGCAAAAAGAAAGGTTTCAGACTGGAAAAAGGGGTAACTGTTTGGACCCAGAAGCCATGCACTGTGCTGCACCACTCATGTTTACCAATTTGTGTGCTCTCTGATCATTTTATCCCAAAAACATGCTGAAGGGATGCCAAAGGCAAAAGATCTTCCTCTGGATGGAGCGTCTATTTCACGAAGATAAAGTTTCTGTTGCAGCATAATTTTCTTCCCTAATGGAGCATTTTCTTGTCACATTTCAGAGTTACAAATAAGTACATTGAGACAGTCAATTGTCAATCAGGACAAAATGGTCCAACACTGTGCTTACTGTGACAGTGGCTCCTCCTTTATGCCTCCATAAATCCACTAAGATTCCACAGATATGGTGATCAAACGTTGTAGAAATCCATCATAAATGTGCTTGTGCGTGAAATATATCGTCAAGCTCAAAAACAACAAATGAACAAGAACCAAATCCTCCATCCTGCAGAATAATGACGCTGTTAGCAGGCGGACATATATAAGCTTTTATGGACCGCAAAAACCATTCAAGTCTCTTGCCACATTTCATTAATCAATCAGGCGCCCTTGTCAATACCTTTTTCAAGTCAATTATAGGAAAGTGGCGACTGCTGTGTCAAAGTGTGCCAGGGATATGGCACGGTGTAATAGAGGATTTAATGAAAGAGGAGATTTAATGCTTTTTGCTATCCAAGTGGAACCTTATAGTTCATAAGAGAATGGATTAATAAAAGGATGAATCAGGTTGGAATGGGCCAGCCACATTGCATTACATCTCAAATGTTCAAGTCATCCACATTCATTTCGTCTCATTTACAAAAAAAAAGAAAAAAAGAAGCAATGTTCAAAGACATAACTAGGACCTGAGTGTACTTCAACAGCATGAGCAGTGGTGTCGGTCTCATGAAATGTAAATATATGTTTCCATCTAAAAATACCGACAGTAGCATGCGTGTGCGTGTGTGTGTATGTGTGTGTTTGCACAGCTCAGCCAATCACTCTGCAGATGAACTCACCATCTCCGTGTCAGACACCGGGCCGAAGCTGGTGACAAAAATATTCGTCTTGATCTCTGTGACATTCTCTGTAGAGAGAGCACAGGTGAGAATGTTTGAGGTCATAAAAAGGCAATGAAACGCATCATTTAACTGCATTTTAATGAAGCAATATAGGATCATTATTGGGGTTAATTAGCCATCCACGAGTCAATGTCTTCCCCTGATATTTGGGACGTTCTTCCCTGACCAAAGCCACATAAAACGTCTGATTTTAACTGCTCGGTGGCCGCAACTAACGATTAGTTTCATCATTGATTAATCCAATGATTATATTCTTTTCTTTTTCTTTTTTTACAGTTTTGTTTATTGAAATTTTCAGGGCATACATGGATCAGCAGTTCAGTGTTTTTATTTCCAACTTTTCCAATGAAAAAATAGGAACGCATTTAAATAAAACTGAGATAGATTTGAATTCTAATTCATTAGAAAATAAGTAAAATAAGAAAGAAAATAAGGGAAAATAAAATAAAAATACAATTTACGGTAAAATGAAACCGATTATATTCTAAATTAATCGTTTAGTCAAGAAAATTTAAGAAAATTGTCCACTATGATGTCTTTAAATGTCTGTTTGTCTGATCAACAGTCCAAAACTCAGAGATATTCAATTTACAATGATATAAAAAAAGAAAGAGAAGCTGGAACCAGAGAATGTTTACATTTCGTTTGCTTAAAAAATGACATAAATGATTAACAAAATAGTTTCCGATTCATTTTCAGGCGATCCACTAATTGACTACTAGTTGCAGCTCTAGTCTCAGACCCTTTTACACCTGGATACGTATAATGTTCTGAAGGAAAAACCAGTTGGTTATAACTTAGAGGCATGAAAACAGTCAAATTTAAAGATATTAATAAGATATTGAGCAATACAATCAGTATTGGAATTTAAAAACCTGCATCACTTGAATGGAACCCATGCTTTCTTAGTGTTCATATGAATCCACACATTTCCATGACTTTCTCTCATTTCTTCTGAAGATGATGTGAAAAAAAAAAAGGTAGCACATTATTTCTGTCATTTGTACCAGCGAATCCAACAAAAATCTCTGCTGTGCATATAAATTTGGTGCTGGGGAGCCAGGATTGGTCGTGCTGTGGAGAGCAGCTTGTTGAATGCTGAATGAAGGCCTGAATGTTTTTCTGGTATGTATTTATAGGCCCTCTTATCAAGGGTAGCAACCGTTACCAGGATGTGAGAGCAGCCATGTACCATGACACATCCAGACATTCGGTATGAAAAAGCCTTGTTTCTTTCCATTATGGGACAAGTACTCTATGTACACGGGAAAGCAAATGTCACGAAAATAAAGAGCCGTGAGTGTCACGTCATTAAAGAATGAGGCGGTAGGTATTGCGGAAATGAAAAGCTTTTATTTAAGTGGCCCCCTTTTAGAAAAAAAATAAATCTCCATCTTTGAATGGCAATTTGTCAGCTCTCAAGGTTATCTCCAGTTGCTAGGGTGAAGAGCGTGAATAAAATACCACAGCACACTGAATTCCGGCTGTGTTGAAGATGGCCTGATTGATTTACTCTGCCTACCATGGCGACGTACAAGAAAAGAGCGCGTGATCCTCGCCACGGCTCAGAAGGGAAACACAACATCTGACAACATGTGTTCACCTGAGCTGACACGAGAGCAAAATTCCACATCTGCTTGCACATTTTCTACTCTTGTATCTGCCAGTCTCATCCCCAGCAATTTCCCATGAATCAGTGCATGAAATTGCAGCGGGCAATGGGGCCTCCCACAGAGTCCAGATTAGCATGCTAGGAGGCTCCACTGTGGCATTATGACATTAGAATGTAAGATTAGTGTGTTGTTTTAAAACAAAAGGGCTCTGATATTCCTTTCCCACCAAATTACCTCTGATTCGAACCAGCCCACTAGTTTGCAGCGGAGCCATTGTAATCAAGGATGAGTCATCAGTGGAGGGTGTTGCCCAATGCACGACGGAAGTAAACAGTAATTGCAAGATTACGGATCACATTTATTACCTGCGAGCTTTTGTTCTGTTGTTACAGATATTAGTCTTAATCCAAAAAAAAACAAGCACAGACCAACTATTTCCATGTGGAGTTTGCATGTTTTTACACTACGTTTCTAATCAAAATCTGCACAGGGAGGAGGTCGGAGTCGATGGATGGATGGGTCACAAAAACACACGCTTTCACCCAGGACCACGGTCCGTGTCTGGTGTGAAACCAAAAATCAACGTTGTCGCCTAACAAACATAGTAATTGTATTTTGTTGTGTAACAAACCTAAACCTAAGTAAAACAAATATCAAAAGAACTTCAATTTCTATTCTTGTACAAAATACATAAATTCAAGCACTTTCAATGACCCATGTCTACTCACGTCTCTTTTCAAGCACTTTCAGGGCCTTGATTTTTTTCCCCTCAAACTTTTCAAGGACCTGTGCTATTAATGAGATTCCGACGATTCCTCACGGTTCACTCTTCAGGACAAGGAAAACCTGTTTTTTGGTTTTTTTTTTGCTTCCAACTGGGAACCAACTTTTCGGGTTCCGATCAAATGTATTTTTGGTCGAACTTGCTCGGAACGATTCAAAATTAAGTGCGCGAATCAGAACAGAACCCGCTCCATGTTGGTGGAAAAGGGGCATGAATGATGCTGAAATAAAAATGTGTCACAAACCTCCGAGCCCCGGCCGGAGCCTGTTGTCATAACCGTCGAGGAGCCCGTCCAGGATCCTGGTGAAAACGGTGCTGTTGTCGTTGGCGGCCGCCTCCTTCTGAGCCTCTGAGGACAGGCAGAGACTAGGAGAGGAAACAAGGGAGCAAGAGTGAAGAGACTGAGGAGAAACAACACCCTGGCATTTGGTTAAACCGTACGTCAAACATGACATGGTTATTGTGATTAATTAGCTCGCCGCGTTAAGGACAGGCTTGTTGTGATTAATTATTGAACATAAGTACGGCTTACGACTACCAGTAGAGATAATTAAGGCTTTGACATGTGATCCAAATATAAACAAATGAGTTCCCCCGCTAAATATGGCAAGAAGCGAGGCATTATGTCTCGAGGATGAGCACTTTCTCTGTAGCAAGAAAATTAGGAAAATTACTTCTTCTCTTTTTTTTTTTTTTACAAAGAACACAGTGTTCATGTACAGGAATTATCACGGAGAGAAACAGAAGAAGCTGGATTTGAACATGTGATCTAAAAGCCATTGATCTACTCAGACAAGAGTGGACTATTCCAGTGATTTACTGACAGCAGACGCCCAAAGATCTGTTTCGCTTTTCGTGAGTGCAGGACAGCCACTTAAGCAGTGATGTAGCAGAGTGCAGATCGGATATGCGATCAAGAGAGGAGGGCAGAGCTGGCAGGAATCCTCAGCATATATATATTTATATATATATATATATATATATATATATATATATATATATAGACAGAGATAGATAGATAGATAGATAGATAGATAGATAGATAGATAGGTAGATAGATAGAAGAGTCATTTACAGAACTATAGAATTTGTGATAGCTGAAAATTAAACTAATGATTGAATTGAATGGCAACAGCTTTTATTAATAGCACTTTAAAGCATGACATTTCGTAACAACCAGACTTTTTCTAATGTTTTCACATGCTTAGCTTGTAGTTTACCTGTTTTGGCATCCACACAGGAGCAGGAGGGAAAGGACGATCCTCGCCATGACTGAAATTCTGCTCACTTTGTTGTTTAGAGCTGGAACACATGCACATACGGTACAGAAAGAGACAAAACAAAAACACAAACACAATTGCATCAGAAAAGCACCAAATGCCATAGCCACAACAAAAATAATGCCATTTCACTATCCTCTAAATATGATAAACTATAAAAGGTCTAGCAATCCTGATAACTCACACAAAGAAACTGCATATAGAGGCAGAGCATTACAGGGATCACTAAATCAAGCGGCGGGACAATCTCGACTCAATGAGGCTGGAACTGTTTAAGAAACATCTACCTCACAATCTTCACAGATGCTCTAAAGGCTGGGATATGATACAGAAAAAACACATATAAATAGGGATGTTGGTTTCTGCAGTGTGATCCCCATTGTGTAAAGCTCCCACTGCGTTTGAATCCAGCGCATTACAATTCATACTGGGCCACCCCCCTTCCCCTTCCCCTCTCCTCTCCTCTCCTCTCCTCTCCTCCACCATCACCTTTTTCCACTCTCTCCATCACCAAAAACATGAATCTCATTCCTATTCACCATGCTGTGTCTAATTATGAAAAGCCAGAGGGAGAAAAAAAAGGGGGTTACCTGAATGCAGATCCATCACCACCATATTTTTTTTTTGGCTTTCTCCCCAAACAGCGACTGGAGGCTGGCTGGGGGTCTCCGTCGGCGGTGTTGAAACTGGGCAATCACGGGTTCAATCACCTAATCCCCGTGCTTGTCGGTTGTCTCCCCTCCTTCTTCTCCACCATGGGCTATTTCTGCTCTCTCTTTCTCTCTCCCTCTCAGTCAGCGGTTCCCCATCAGGCGCTGTTGTAGTAGTCTGTCTGGTCTTCTCCTCCTATAGGCTACACCGCCTCCCTTCTTCAGTGCCTGCTGCACCGCGTCTCCTGCATCGCCTCCAGAGGTGTTGCAGCAGCAGCAGCAGCGGCGGCAGCATCACACGGGCTGCCTCCTCGGTCTTATCCGCCAGCCTCGGAGGAGACTGGATTCACTCCACATTTTTTCCGTCTCTTTTGCTATACCGCCTACTGCCGGTGCGAGAGAATGAAGTGCTGCAACAGAGGCTAATAATTTTATAATAGGTGCTGCTGCCCATTGGTGGGTTGGGAGGAGGAGGCGCACTGCCAGTGCAGCTGGAGGGGGGAAAGTCAGATGTTAACAAAATCAGGTGCGGGTTTTTAAACCCTAGCGCTGAATTCAACACACAAAATGACGCTTTACCTAGCAATTAAAGTAGCACAATTAGTGCTTCGTAAAGCTTGTTTGTCATCCCTGTCAGAGACTCCCCTTCATAGACACCACCTGCCATGTTCCATATGTGTTCATTCACTGATTTTAAATCATGTCATCTAACCATCAATCTCCATCAATAATAAACAGATATAATGTTTTCACACTATTTAACTATATGGATTGCGTCACCAGTCGGACAGTTTTTGGCTAACATTCTATTAAACTTTCACTTTAACTACGAATATAAATGACCATGTAATGTTTTCAGTTAATTTAATAGTATAAAACTAAAGTCTAACTTCTTACCTTTCAAACCGAATACCTCTGTAATCATTTAGCATACTTTTTGCTTTGTCTTTACCAGAGTCGGGAAAGGGATGCTAATGTTTAGGTCGGTTTGGTCAATACATTTGTATTGCTACTACTTGGAAGCAGGACATTTAGCCATGAGTTTACGTATATTTTAACCATTTATCGACGACTTTAGGTTTACTTGAACCATTTAGCCATGTGTTTAGGTGTATTTTAACCATTTACCCACGAGTTTGGGTATTTTCCAACCAGTTTCCATGACTTTTAGCCAAGTTTTAAGCTTAGCTAGCGCTAAGTAATTTCAGCTATCCTAGGCTAATTATCTATCCGTTACGTTAGCTAACTAACAAGGCTATTTAAACTTATCCATTAGCCCACTTTTAGCTCGGTTAACTATTTCAGCTGTTTATTCATTACGTTTAGCTGACAATTTCAACTGTTTATTAATTACCCTTAGCTAACTATTTCAACCACTGGTGGAATAAAGTTACTTTTAGCGAACGGTTTAGACTTCTCTGCTAGCTTGCTAGCTAACGTTAGTTTTCCTCTAATTAGCTGAGCTACTCTACAAATTAATGTTTCACATACCAACCAGCCAACTGCATAAGTACCCCCTGGGCTACAAGTAAGCACCCCTGCTTGGGAATCACTGGCATATACAACAATAAAACGTAAGAGTTGATAGATTACCACTCAGGTGAAAAAACCCCAGCAGCACTTGTTTTTACGGTGTCTGTGAGGTGTCATGGAGGAAGTAAAACGAATGTGTGCTGAGTGAGTGAAATAATACAAAACCAACAAGAAACTGCAATTATTTGGCTTAGTCAACTCACTGTTTTTTGGGGTTTTTTTTTTGTTATCTTGTTGTGCATTTGCATACTGCAGGTACCGTCAAAACAACCGTTCCCATTTAAATCCTCCTCAATAAAGTCTCAAGCCAAAGTCGTTATCATCCTGACGGTTGCCATAAGAGGGTAGCCGAGTTCCATGTTTCGTAGACGGTTGTTAGTGTCTGATATTAACCTCCCTCCACTTTCCTTAATCTGTCTGGAGGTGCAGCAGTCTGTGCACGGGAGCAAATGTAAGAAACAGCAGTGTGTCCCCTCAGGAGGCTAGTTTCAGCACCACGGACAGCTCCTGCAGAGTGATGACCGGTTGGACAAGTGTGTGAGGGCAGGGGGGGCAGAGGTGTGTGTGTGTGCATGTGTATGTGTATGGTGTGTGGTGTGTGTGCGTGTGTGTGTGTGTGTGTGTGTGTGTGCACATGAGAAGGTAGGGGTGAGGGGCTCTCCCAGAGGAAATCGACTGCCTTTCAATATTTGCCCTGCAGGCATCCCACTGTTTTAGATTCCTGCTTTACTGCATGCTACAAACCTGAGTTTAAAGAAGAAGAAGAATATAAACCGCAGATTGGTTAACCCATGCACACAGCATATCAGGGAGGGTTAAACCAACAGAAAATCACCTTTCAGGGTTAATAAACGTCTGAAATGTAAAGTAAAAGCCATGAAAACATAACCTAAAAAGGGTGTCTTATAGGAAAAGCATGTTTTCCCCATCATAGATGTTTGTTTATGTCAATGGTTGTAATTGAAGTGAGTAATCACCCATGTTTTCATTGGCTAAAAGCTATTTTATCATTAATGATGTAATCATCACTCTTTTCTTCCAGGAATGCTGTTGACGGAAACAAGAAGTTGTTCGCCATCTATGACACGAGGTAGGAAATGTCACCACCACCACAACAACAACAACAACAACAACAACACACATACACATTATTTATTAATGAGGTTTTCCAACTGTGCGCGTCGCGCGCACACGCACGCGGTCCTAATTATCCACGGAATGTCTGGCGACATCAATATTTCTCAGCCTAAATAATCTATGGTGGAGCCCTACATTTTAGATAAGGAAAAGAGGCCATTATAGGCGATTAACAGGCTAATCAATCACAAGCATCGATTAATAGGTTGATAAATGCAGCCTGTCCCTCCTCGATAATGTTCGGGTCCCGCCATTTTTATAGGAAACACAGGGGAAGGGGATTGGCGCAGATGGAGTGAGGAGCACTGTAAAAAATGTCTATCTTAACATGGCGATTTGGTGTAATATTGATTCTTAAAATGTATTGTGAGGAAATTGATTATCCATTCTTTTTTAATTTTTGCCTGTGTCAGTAATTGTCTAGCCTAAAAAATAATAAAGCAAACTGGAAGAGGTCAAATTGTTTAAATAAAAGAAAACTAGAATATACAATCTAGAAAAAAAAATGTTGTGTCTATAGATGGAAGTGAAATTATCTCACATATTAAAATGATTTAAAGAGGCACTGTAGTGCTTTTACATATAAAGTTGTCATGGAGAAAATAAAAATGTTCTCTTTGGCTTTTAATGTCTCAGGAAATAACCTTGATGATGTCATCTGCAATAACCATGATGATGTCATCTGAAATAACCCTGGTGATGTCATCAGGGTTATATTGAATTGACCTTGAGACATAAAAATTTTAACCGAAAAAATCTGTTACAAATGTACCATTCAGGGAGAGTTGCTACTGAGTTGCATTATGGGAATTGTAGGATCTAGTGTATTTGGAGCTTTATGCATACAGGGGCTAAATGTTAAGACACATCTACTGCTTTGATTTTGACCTTTACAAAAAAGAAAAAAAGAATCTGCCTCTTGTGAGTCCTACAACTTAATGAAAGTACTGTACATTGCTAAATCGCTGGAGTGGCCCTTTAAACACCCACCATGTTAGAACACTTTAAAACAGACAGAGGACTTATTCGCAGTTAGAGCTGCGACGATTAGGTGATCGACAAAAAAATAATTGCCAACTGTTTTAATATTCGATTAAAAATATTTTTTCATGCAAAAATGTCAGAAAATGCTGTTTTCAGCCTCACAAATATGGAGATTTACTTCTTTTATCTGTTTTCTATCACATTAAACAGAATATATTTGGGTTTCAGACTGACAAAATAAGACATGTAAAGACATCACCTTGGACTTTGAGAAACTGGGATGGACATTTGTCACTATTTTTTGACATTTCAGCAAAAAAGGAAATTCAAAGTGCTTTATACAAAACATTAAGCAGTCATTTAAAAGAATGGAAAATAAAACAAGCTGAGATAGAAAAAAAATACAAGAATAAAAGTTACAGTGCAGTGTGAGAGAATAATAATAATTTCATTTAATTAAAGGCAGTGTCAAACAGAAAAATCTTCAGTTTTGATTTAAAAGAGCTGAGAGTCTCAGCAGACCTGCAGTTTTCTGGCAGTTTGTTCCAGATATGTGGAGCATAAAAACTGAACGCTGCTTCTCTGTATTAGGTCTGACTCTGGGGACAGAAAGCATAAAAACTAAACTCTGCTTCTCCGCATTTAGTTCTGACTCTGGGGACAGAAAGCATGAAAACTAAACTCTGCTTCTCCGCATTTAGTTCTGACTCTGGGGACAGAAAGCATAAAAACTAAACTCTGCTTCTCTGCATTTAGTTCTGACTCTGGGGACAGAAAGCAGACCGGTCCCAGACAACCTGAGAGTTCTGGGAGGTTCATAATGTCGCAGCAGATCAGAAATGTATTTGGGTCCTGAACCATTCAGTGCTTTATAAACCAACAGTAATATTTTGAAATCGATTCTTTGAGAGACAGGAAGCCAGTGTAAAGACCTCAGAACTTTCTTGGTGTTAGTGAGGACTCGAGCAGTTCTGAATCAGCTGCAGCTGTCTAATCCATTTTGTAGGGAGACCAGTAAAGACACCGTCACAGTAGTCAAGTCTACTGAAGATAAATGTGTGGACGAGTTTTTCTAAATCCTGCTGAGACATAAGCACTTTAACCCTCCATATATTCTTAAAGTGAGAGTAACCTGTAATTGTCTTAATGTGGCTGTTGAAATTCAGGTCTGAGTCCATGACTACACCCAGATTTCTGGCTTTGTCCGTAGTTTTTAACATTACTGATTAAAGTTGAGCGCTGACGAACAGAAGTTCTGTTGATTTGTACGTTTACATGATGTTTGAAAAAGTCAAATTATTGTATTAGTCCGACTAAAACCGGACTTTTAAAACACATGTAAACATGTTAGTCCGACTGAAATCGTACT
>JAOVVB010012308.1:0-16663 GCA_028570985.1 Heterobranchus longifilis | reverse complement strand
AGCACTAAGATCAAGTAAGACTAGTATTGAGATGCAGCCTTGGTCCGAAGCTAAAAACAAGTCATTTGCAATCTTAACTAGTGCAGTTTCTATACTATGATGGGGCCTGAAACCTGACTGAAATTCTTCGAGGATGTTGTTTTCCTGCAAGAATGTGATTTGAGCTGATACTACCTTTCTACTAAAGTATGTACAAGCAGAGAGCTTAGTAGTACATTCAAGCACCTCAGTTCATGAACATAATGTGTAAGTAACTGCATTAGAAAGCTCTACATTCGGGCAGTATGTAAAAAGTCCAGTACGCAATGTTAACACAGTCACTAGTTTACTGTACGTACTTCCACCAGTGCACAAAATATCCTCAAAAACAAAGCTGACTTTAAATCAAGGAGACGACACAGACAATTACATCATCGGCACAAGGTGACGTTACAACAAGCCAAAATCTCCACTTCCCATGTCCACACAACACCACTGAAAAAGCTCCATTTTCAATGACCAAAGCGGCGTTTGCATTTGGATGAAAGGCGAAAACCACATAGAAAAATCTCCAACCACTCACTCACTCACTTAATCAATCAATCACTCACTCAATCAACCAACCAACCAACCACTCAATCACTCAACCAACCACTCACCCAATCAACCAACCAACCAATCAATCAATTATAGCTCATTTGCACTTAAGTTGTAGACCTCTTCAGGAGTGTTACTATCTGCCTGAGTTTCAAAGGCTGTCTATGGCCAAAATGTTAATTTTAGTCTCATAAAACCACAACTTCTATTGTCCAACTGTAGTTCCCATAAGGCATGGCAGTGCAGTAAGTGGTGTCCAAGGGACAGACATGGGCTTGATTCTGAGCTCCATTCTTGTTTTGTGTCTCACTGGATCTCTAGGGTTTTTCCTGCCTCCCAAAAACATCATGGTAGGTTAACTGCCTATTAACTGTGAATGAGTATGTCAATGTGTCCTGCAATAAACTGGGATCACATCCAAACCCTGTACCCAGTGTTCCAGGTCTGGTGTTCCCTGAATGAATAAATGGTTGGTATATTAGAGGGGGGAAAATGATCAAACACAATCAATACCATAATGATAATCAAAAGGCAATTCAATTCAATAATATGTTAATTAATGTATTCGTAATTATGAAAATTTGATTGTGGTGGTATGGTGGGAAGCTTTTGTGTGTCACAGCTTCAGGGTCCCTTCTTTATCCCAGATTGACTGTACATGGTACATTTTGGCCTGTGGTTTGCTCCTTCTTCCAAAAACATGCTGATAAGTGTGTCCAAATAGTGCTTTAAAATGGAGTGGTGTTGCATAAATGATGTTTTTAAAAAAATTTTTTTTTTTTTTTACCTGGGGATAAGATCTGGATTCCTCAAGAACAATGAATAAAAATAATGAACTACTATTCAGAATTATTTCAAATATTCTTTAGTAGTGTCAATCGTTTTGTCTTTAAAAAGAATTGGACTGATAATTGATCCACTTTAAATAATGAAGGCTTTGTAGAAAAGAAGAAATATCTGAAGGTAATGAAATGCATACTGAACTGAATGCGAAGACAGGACAGGTACTGTAAATGCATTAGAAAGCTCTACATTAAAAAGTAGAACATAAAGGTTTGTTAGAAAATTCACTCAAATAAAAAAAAGGACAAATTGTCTTTCAGCGGAAGCCAGTGATGGTGGTGTTAAACATGTCATTTATTACTTATTAGGAATAAAAAGTGCACACAAAAACTACTTGAAATTCGAACACTGATTCAGGGTGAAGTAATCAGGAACTGTCATACTATTAATTCGGAGCTTAATGGTATGCTAATTTGGATTTCCAACTGTGTGCCGCAGCACTGAGGCTTAAGTATGTTGGAATTTCTATCTTCTTGTCTAACCTTATTTTTTAGTCACTTAAAAAAATGTTCTTCATAGCTTTTAGTGGAAAATTGTTGAATACACAGAAGAGATGGAGATGCATCTGGGACACGGTAAGAAAAAACCCTAGTCTGGTGGAAACCCCAAGGGGAGAGAAAAGGAGGCTGTGCAAGAAACCGGGACCTGAGGCAGAAGATCAAGAAGATGGCTTTAACCTGGAGCCAGCTAGAAGCAAGACTGGGAAATGGGATGAAACTAAACAAAGTGAAAATATGACTAGCTGTGTACGACACTCAAAAACAAAACGTTGCCTGATTTTAGCAGTATTTTACCATAAGATTTTTTTCTTTTACTTTTTTTATGATAAAGTGTAGGTCATACCACTATGGTAATTCTATGCTTGGTAGACACCAAAGGACTGGGTAATTTGGCACTTCAGTGGGTACCGTGGTAGTACTATAGTACTTTAGTGAATACCAGGGTACTCATTGGGCAGCACAGGGGATATAAAAGTAGCTTTCAAATATGGTACACTATATTGCCAAAAGTATTCACTCATCTGTCTTCACATGCATATGAACTTGAGTAACATCCATTTCTTAATCCATAGGGTTTAATATGAAGTGGCCCACCCTTTGCAGCTATAACAGCTTCAACTCTTCTGGGAAGGCTTTTCACATGGTTTAGGAGTGTGTTTATGGGATTTTTTACCATCCTTCTAGAAATGCATTTGTGAGGTCAGAAAGTGGTGTTGGACGTGAAGGTCTGGCTCGCAGTTTCCGCTCTAATTCATCCCAAAGGTGTTTTTATCAGGTTGAGGTCAGGACTCCCTGCAGGCCAGTCAAGTTCTACCACACCAAACTCGCTCATCCATGTCCCTTATGGACCTTGCTTTGTTCAATGGTGCGCAGTCATGCTGGAACAGAACGTGGCCGTCCACAAACTGTTCCAACAAAGTTGGGAGCATGAAATTGTCCAAAATGTCCGAGCCTAATGACTGAAACCCAACCCCACAACAGTTCCAACATGACTGTGCACCAGTGACCTCAACCTGATGGTATGGTATGGTATTATAAGCCATACTAGATTTATGCTGATCTTTGGTAGCCACTGGGTACCCACTAAGTACCATGGTATTCATCAAAGTATTGTGCAAGGTACCTCAACAGGTAAAATGGCAGTGCAGAGGTTACTATATAAATATTGGCATCATGTTATATGAGCATGTATGGCATATTTCTTACAGGATCCTGGTACGTGTTTTATAATACCATACATGAACCGTTGTACCATGGTAGAACCATGTGCCATACTGTGGTGCATGTAATATATCAGCAAATAAGTACCATGGTATTGTCAAAAATACCATTGTAGAGGTACCATTGGAGTATTTGAAGTATTTCTTATGGAATTACATGCAGGAGTAAGAGCTGTAGATCCCAGTGAATTATTGCGATCTAATGGGAATGATCTCATAAGTTACCCATTTGTTATAGAAGGCCATGATTTATAATTTTTACTTTTTTTCGTCTACAAAATGTTTACATATCAAAGAAAACAGTGCAGTTATTGTTCAAAGTGGCTCTGTGGTGCGATGGATAGCGCATTGGACTTCTATGCACCCTGGCAGCCAACGAGAGTGCACTGGAATGTGCATGTGTGAACAATGACTGTACTAATCAGTGGGGCGTTAGACGCAGTTGGGAGAGCATGTGTACTGTGTGGCCATCGAATTAAAAATGATGATTCGGAAGGCTTTGATGTTTATTGCCAAAACTTCAAATCACCCAGGTCACTCAGCTCTCCTACTGCCTAGATTTGTTTCCTTGTGACTTCTGTCTTTCCACACAACTAAAATCACCTTTAAGAGGGAAGAGATTTCAGATCGTCAATGAGATTCAGGAAAATACAACAAGGCATCTGATGGTGATTTCAACAAAGGATTTTGCGGAGTGTTTTGCAAAGTGGAGGAGATGCTGGGAGAAGTGTGTGAGGTCCCATGGTACCTGATTTGAATTGAGACTGAGGCGACTTTGTTTCATGTGCAATGTTTC
The DNA here is from genome assembly GCA_028570985.1 of Heterobranchus longifilis. Lineage (NCBI taxonomy): Eukaryota > Metazoa > Chordata > Actinopteri > Siluriformes > Clariidae > Heterobranchus > Heterobranchus longifilis. The sequence goes on along the minus strand of JAOVVB010012308.1, from coordinate 12,728 downwards.
TTGTATCTTCTTCAATAAATGTCTTGTCTCATATTACATAGCTGGATACTTTCCAGGCAGACATTAATGGTATTATACCACAAACAATACTACTACTACTACTACTACTACTACTAATAATAATAATCCATCCTACTAAGAACATCTGTAGACCTAGTAACTAGGGAACATGGAGGCCAAACTCTATAAACACAGTCCCCAAGGCAATAATCGATCCTGGACCCTGGAGGTGCAAGACGACAGTGTTGAAACCACACCACTGTGCCACTGATTAGACTGATTACTCACTTATGAGTATGCTGATTTATCCTGTATTCAGGGTCGCGGGAGGCTTAGGGCATGAGGCGGGCTACATACTACGGGCAATCTGGGAACGCCAATTAGCCTAATCTTTGGACTGTAGGAGGAAACCGGAGTACCTGGTGGAAACCCACCAAGCACGAGGAGAACATGCAAACTCCATGCACACAGCGATGGGAAGCGAACCTGTGCTTGTGCCCTGTGATGGGTTGGTACCCCTTCCTTGTATGCCAGTTTCCCTATGATATGCTCCAGGGTCTCGTGACCCTACTCTAGATAAAGAGTATTGACGATGGATGGATGGATGGATACTACTACTACAACTACTACTACTAATAGTAACAACATTAATAGAAAAAAGTAGTAACAGCAAATTGCTATAAACAATGTTGCAAAAATCAATCTTTCAACTGGTTTTAAAGAAATAAAAAAATTGACTAGTATACCGATGAGCCAAGCCTCATGACAGGAAACATGAGTTTTTGCAAAATGAGTGTTTTCACACACCAGCTTTGTAAAAGTGCAGATAGACAATATCATGTGTCCGGTAATAAGGTTTCCCTCATCTATACTGCTTACAATAAGTAATTTGTAGTAGACTATGTATTTTAAGATAGGACACTCAGGTGACCCAGGTGTTACCCTGCACACGCTGATCTGCCCGTTTTGCTACCCGTGTAGCATCCTGTATTTCCTCCTGAGCCATAACCGTGCTGGAATAGCGATCTGGCTAGATATGATGAGCTGGCTAGATATGATTCCCAGCATTTCAGTGCCTGCAGTCGATGTGTTGTGGAGTGTAACAAACTGATGCGACGTTACAGTGCAGTTGTACGCCTCCCACTGTTCGTCTGAATTATTTCAAACCATCATACGCTTTGTGAAGCAGACGGAAATAGGAAAGATTTCTGTGCGGGGGAAAAGAAACCCACCCATACCGCATACACACATGTAAACTCTTAAATCAAGATATTGCAGCGAATACAAAGATGCTGGAATAAAATTGTCTACATGCCAAAACATTTCATGTCCAACTAGCCATGAGCTATTTTATTTTTAACGTCAACAATGAACTGCTAACACATTGTAATGCATACCTTCGAAATAATTCCATGATTATAAGTCGTAGTTTCTTTTCAGTATTCAATTTTAGAGACATGAAAACCTCCAAAGAAGACAGCTGGAGTTGCTTCAGGACGGGTAATTACAATTCTGCGAACCTAAATAGCAAACAATTTCAGCCTGCTCTCGCGAATCTGAGAGTGGAATTAACAAAAAACAGACATGTAAGACTATGAAAGCACACTTATTTCCATAAGAAACAGTAATATGCTATATCGAAACCACAGCCGGGGCGTCGTCTAAGGGCAGCGCACACATCTGTGCTCCAAAAGAGCTCCAAAAGCTTCTTTTAACTGGCCTTAAAGTTAATGTCTGTAAGCCTGCAAGAGTGCCCAGTGAGCTGTGCAGTATGAAAATAGGTGTCCAAAAGGCTGCAGTGGGACTTGTTAGAGCTACTGTCACAGCTATTAAAGTTTCAGATAATTTAGTAGGTCTGTCTGTGTCATGTACAAGTTCTGCACTGCAAGCTTTATATGGGTCGTACTAGACTTTAGAGACACTGGATTGGACTGGACGTGTCGTTTTGGGTCTGGAGGCCATCCCTGGGAGAACGAGGGACCAAGCCATCGCAGGGCACAAGGGGTTACGCTCTACAGGTAATTTGGAAACACTCATCCGCCAGCAGTGCATGTCTCTGAACTGTGGGAGGTAACTGGAGAACCTGAAGGAAACACACCCCAGCAAACATTTGGGCGTTGAAATGGCGTCCCTCCGACACGCCCTGTCATGGTTGAAAACACAACAGCCGTCATCAACGGTCATCAAATGTCCAAATGTTTCCTGGAAGGGTGTAAATTGAACAACACCTAGCTAAAAGTCACAGTAACAGCTATACATGCAACTCCAGACAACTGTGGACATGTACAAATGTTTTTGAATGCATTTTTAGGAAATGTTCTGTGTCACATATTTTTATTTTACTTATATTATGCCGTCCTACCGCGACTGTTTATGGTCAGAGACCAATGTTTTCTGGGACCAAGCACAGGGGGAACATGCGAATTCCAAACACACACAGATAGAAGGCAGGATTCGCACCGTTGACCCTAGAAATGTGATGCAACAATGACCCAACAATGTGACAAAATCACCTTCTTGATTTTTAGCAAATAATTTTAGCAAATTTCTTAATTGCTGTAAATAGCTAAATTGAACATTATTTTTACATTATCTGCACATTCTGCACGTTCATACACATTTGCACACATCCTGGACATTTCTATTTCAATTCTATTTCAATTCAGTTGTTTTTTTCACTGTACAGTACATAGTGTTCAAAGTTTTCTATGTTTGTATAGCTATGTTTAAAAAAAAAAATATATATATATATTTTGTTCTAATTTTCTATATCTATATTTTATATAGCTAAAGTTTTCTATATTTTATTTCTTATTTTATTCCATAATTTATTTCTTATTAATAATATATATATATATAAGGTCACGGTCGTATAAGCATTTCATTGCATATCGTACTGTGTATGACTGTGTATTTGAATTTTAATTTATGTTTAAGAAAAAAAGATATAATTTATTTGAAATATTGACATCGCACACTAAAGTAGGACCGGGTTTTTAAGCTTGATTTGCATACATATTTCTACTATAAACTGATTTATTTTAAGTATTACAGAAGGGTATTTTTTGATATTTTGTTTAGTGTTGGCTTTAAACCCCAAGGCTATTCTTTTTCGAAATGTTTTGAAAGGTCAAAGGTTTTGCTGCAGTCTTTTTTTTTTTTTTTTAAATTCAATTTCTTTGCTTTTTGGTTCTCTTTGTTTGCTGCCCTTTGCTGACGGGGTCACGTCACTCTTTAAACTTTTAAACTTTCCCAAACTGTTCTATTGCATTCAGGTCGGGTGAATTTTTCACTTTTGATTTTTTTTTTCTAGAAACACATTTTGTCAGTGTGCTTCGAGTAGTTATCGTCCCTAGATATTTAGGGTAACATCTGGAAATGTCATTTACTTAACACCATTTGCAATCATGAAGCCCAATATGATCACACTCCCACCTCTGTCAGGACTTTGCATTCACTTCTCCTACTATACTGATCAGACATAACATTATGACTACCCGCCTAATATTGAGTGGGTTCCCCTTTGCAATTAGTTTTTTCACCAAAACAGTGATGCACGGTGTGTTCTGACACATTTCTATTGGAACCAGCATTAACCAGATCGATTTGATCTACACTAGCACTTCTATAGAATCGGACTACACGTGCCAGCCTTTATTCTCCATGTGCATCAGTGAGCCTTGGACACACATTACTCTGTCGCCAGTTCACCGGTTTTTCTCCCTTGGATGATCATTTTTTGGTATGTCCGGACCATTGCAGACCAGGAACATCCCACAAGAGCTGCAGCTTTGGAGTTGCTCTGACCCAGTCCTCTAACCATCACTACCCTAGATTTTCAATATTTGAATATTAGGCAGCAAGTGAACCTTTTTTTCGTGAAGTTGATGTGTTAGAAGCAGAAAAGATGGCCAAGTGGAAGGATTTCTGCGACTTTGACTAAGCCCAGATTGTGATGGCAAGAGGACTGGGTGAGAGCACCTCCAAAGCTGCAGCTCTTGTGGGATGTTCCTGGTCTGCAGTGGTCGGGACATACCAAAAAATGATCATCCAAGGATGGAAAATTGATAAACTGGCGACAGGGTCATGGGTGGACAAGGCTGTTTTTGTGTTTTAATTCCATCCGTAGAAATTGATGTTACTCCGTCTTCTTCGCACTTCCTGAGCGATTCAAATCTCAGATTTTTTCAAGTCAGAAACACTTCACCGTCTGTTCTTCAGACCTAGATTGTGCAGCTAGCACACTGTCAGTGGAGATATTTTAGCAGGACGACCGCTGCGGCTCTGATTATGGGTACCATGTCTCATCCTAAACTCCCTGATTACTCCTGCAACTGCTCCAGATCCTCCTGCATAGTTTTCCATCACAATTAGTTTTTTTTCTTACAATCTGGTTCCTCTGGCAAGTCTTTTCCATATAAACGCACAAACAAATACACAAGATAGAGTCATTAAATTGAACTATTTCCACAAGCTAAGGATTAAACAATGAAACGTACAAGAGCACTAATAGTTATTTTATTAGATTATTAGTGCTATAGACACGGCAGTTTTTCCAGAACACAAAAACTTTTTGTTTTTGAGAATCACAGAATAGAACCGAAAATAATAGAAGACAGAATAGAATTAACTGTATGATACAAAGTTTTGAGTAGATCAATATGGCGGCTTTTAAATGCAGTGGCTTCACACAATGATGTCATATTGACTGATGCTATTCTGCCTGCATGGTTGGGGTAGTAGCAGTAGTTGGAGTAATACTGCCAGAATAGTATTCAGGAGAAGATGCCCTCTGCTGGTGACAAGGAGGTAGTGTACAGAAGTGTTATTCCTATTGATGCATTTTTTTTTAATGCATTTTCATGATTATCCAATTATAAGTCATGCTTTCCTAAACAGGACATAGAATACATGGAATGAAGATAATAATTAAACAACACATGTCTGATTTGGTCTCAGTAATCAAGAACAACATGATGAAAGAAGTTTCTCACCCCTTGACATTTTATATGCAATGTTCATTATTGAATACAAATACATAATGTATTTATCTAGCTTAAAAGACTCTTAAACAGACAAAACAGCAATATCAGAAGAAGGAAATCATTGCATAATGATATTTGTATTTTTTCAGCTTTCACCTGCAAAACTTGAGTATTTATAATTGTATTAATTAAATATATTAATAATTGAGTATTGTGTTAATATTCAGTACATTTCTTACATTTTCATTTTTCCACAGCAAAGGAACTCAGCAGTCCTGCAGTGTCCCTTCTCTATCGACGCCTTGAAGACAGACTACATCCTGCCTCTTCAATAAATATGAACTCAGTGGGGAAAGCATCAATTTCCCAAATTCTATAAATAAATGAAAAAACAATAATGTGAAGGGTTTCTGGATACTGAAAGCAGTTGAAATGCATATTCTATAAGAATGATAAGAATTACTATTTCTATTACTATTTCTTCACCAAAGGGGTGTCAATAATTTTGCACATATATGTTTTAGAGGAAATTCTACTATACAAAAACAGTTCTAATAAGATTTCTTTTGCTTTTATGTTTTGTTTTCTTTTGTTTTTAGAACAAATATATGATGGGCGTTCGAGTCAAACTGGGACTCGTGATGAAATCCCTGGTGAATGTGGGTGTAAAACTGATTGACATTTACAGATGACTTCAAGCACGGTACGGTGATGAGACTCTTAGCTGCAGTAAAACGACTGAACGGTGCAAATCGTTTTAAAGACGATGCATGCATCTGTCAGAGATGGAGAGTAAGAATACTTTCCTAAAAATGTACTCCACTATAAGTACCACTCCATTATTTTTTACTCAAATAGAAGCACTAAGTAATGCTCTGAAACATACTTTAAATATAAAAGTGCAAGTACTTGATGCTGTTGATAACATGAATGTGCATGTCTATTTGAGAATCTATCAATCTATCAAGAACAAAAGTATAAATTAATAATGAATAAATTAATGTACAAATCACTGGCTGTGTTATGTATTTTTTATTGCATTTTTATTTGACTGGTTGGATTAGTGTAGATTTTAGACCATGGACTTTACAACTAGAATCTATATAAACAGAAGAAGGTTTTGTCTGTACATTGGTCATAACTCGCTCTTTCAATGATGTCTTTACATTTCATGCATTGGAGGACCCGAAACCAGTCTCAGAAAAATTTCTGTCTGTGTGTCTGTATGTCTGTATGTCTGTCCAGCTAAATTATGTCACAGCATCACGCAAAAACTGGCTGGACAGAATTTAATGAATCTTTTGCAGTACTTTGATATCTGCCTGAAGTTTAACCTGCACCATAAGTCAAATCAAAATGCTGAGTAAAAGCGATGTTATGTGTCACAGTTATGTGTCGGATTTAATAATCTACTTTAAAATAAGCTACTAATGCGCTACTTGCTCAATGGAAACAAACACCTGCACCAATAGATATTAATTAGAAAAGCTAAACTAAATATTAATAAGTTAGACAGAGAGTTCTGCTGTACAGAAAGACAGACAGACATGTACGTGAGCTTCAACCTGGAATAATAATAATAATAATATCACTGATTACATTAAAGCTGATCAGATTATTTTTAGCTTTGATCTTTTAATTATTTCTACAAACTCTTTTCCTGGCAACGTCGGGTACTTACACTAGTATTACATAACATTCAGCACTGGTGAGTTTTATGGGACCCACTTTACAACAGTACGAGTAGCTGCTCTGCCATGCTTGTAGTTTTAGTTCGAAGGAAACTCTGGCTTTTCCGATGCAAAAAAAATTAGATGATTAACTTTGTTAAAAATGAAAGATTTCAGCTTCTGTAGTGGTGGCAGTAAGCCTTTAAAAATCAACACAGGGTAATGTTCTATGTTTTTTCACAAAGGCAGATGTAAAAAAAAAAGAAAGATTATTAAGAAAGTTATTATTAAGTTACTGGCGTTAATAGACAGGAGGCCTTGGACATGAGTCCTACCATACACATACCGTATAATGCAAGCAGTCTATTCAATTATACATGGGCATACTGCAAGCATACAAAATACATAAAGTTTAAGGACATACCGAAACATGATAAGCTTGTTATGTTTTGTTCCTGTCCTTCTCACATGGGGTAATTTAGGTCACGCTGTGACGTGACAGCATGAACACTTATTTAGGTTAGAAAATCATTGCACGTTTGTGTGATCGTCATTTCAATTCAATTCAATTCAATTTTATTTGTATAGTGCATTCAACAATTGTCATTGCCGCAAAGCAGCTTTACACAATCAAAAGAAATTATGGAAGTTTGTATGAAATGTGAATGTGGATGAATCAAAATGATCAGATCGTCCCTGATGAGCAAGCCGAGGACGACGGCGACAGGGGCAATGAAAAACTCCCTGAGATGGTAATAGGACGAGACCTTGAGAGGAACCGGACTCTACAGGGAACCCATCCTCATTTGGTTTACAAATCAAAAGTACAAGTCACTATTTAAAACGAAGTGGGTAAAAATACACGTTTTTAATTTTTAAAAATGTAGTAAGTAGAAGTAAAAAATATTACATGTGGAAAATACTTAAGTAAAATACAGATACAGGAAAAATGTACTTAAGTACAGTAACAAATGACTTGTTTACTTGCCACCTCTGATGTCCGTGAATAACGATCCCAGCCGATGTGGCTCTGAGCCCTCTGCAGTCGTTCCTGCGAACATTCAGTGAGTGTAACGCCTGATCTTTAAAAATCGACAAATAACTTGTTGCCAACTTGCGGACGAGACGCATTCTGTCTGTCTGTCTGATCATGGCTCATGCGTACTGAGAAAACTTTCCACCTTGATGGCATACAAGCACTAGTAAAACACTGAGATAAGTGCATTCGTGTAGCAGGGAATTATATCGAGAAATAAAGAGGAGAGGAGTTTTTACTCTTATAACTGTGTTCTTTTATGCTGCACAATCAAAAATCCCGGTTTGACTTGAACGCCATTAGTATATTATTCAATCATTCTCCTTTCTTGTTAAAAAGGGTGCCAATAATTCTGGACGCCACTTTATTTAGAAATGTGAATCAGCTTCAAACATTAACCTCAGTGAGCAAACACTCCACAAACAACACATCGGTACTGTAGGTGCAGTCGTTGGCTCATGAGGCCACATCCCACACTTCCTACTTCCTGTGACATGAATCTGACATTTCCCACTGTCAGTAAGAGAACCGTCCTGGCAGCTTCCTCAGACGCCGTCCCCCTGCGTCTATCTCTGTCACCCGGGTTTCCTTTCACTCTTCTTCTCTCTCCATCTGTTCTCAACCTCCTTAGCTCATATATGATGTTCTGCCAAGTTACGGGTGCAGTTGATATAGAGACATAAAGACATACAGAAATTCGCTCGCATGCACAGGTATATAAAAACACTGTATCCCACTGGATCGAGATTATAGGTGAAGAGAATAGTTGTGATATTGTACAATGTAGATTTCACAGTACACTAATTAAAACACATACAGGGAAGGTTATACTAATATTAGGATTGAGGCCTCGTGTACAGCACTTCTACAGTTGCCAAGTCTCTTGTTAAGACTGCCAAAGAATGGAGACATTGACATAACGATTCCATTTACCTTAGATATCAGTCTAGGTTGCTGGGAAAGAAGTCATTTTTCATTCAGAAATTATAACTACTAATAGGAATATATATCGATCATTATTTAATTCATACTGTTCCACCAGACCATGGTGGCTTAGTGATTAGCATTATCGCCTTGCATCTCCAGAGTCTGCGTTCGTTTCCCACCTCGGGTCTGTGTGCATAGGGTTCTTCCCGTACTTGGTGGGTTTCCTCCCCTGGGCCAAAGACATGCAGATTAGGCTAACTGGTGTTCCCAAATTGCCCGTAGTGTGTCAATGAGTGTCAATGGATTGGCACCCTGTCCAGGTTGTACCCCTCCTCGTGTCCTAAGTCTCCTGGGATAGGCTTCAGGCCCCTGCAGCCCTTTCTACAGAATAAAGTGGTATACACGATGTAAGTCCACCAGACATCATGTGAAACTTTCTGGAAAGCTATCTTCTGGGTAACATGACTTAAGCAAGTTGAGTTTTACTTTAGTTTTTGGGCAGCACGGTGTCTTATTGGTTAATACTGTTGCATCGCACCTCCAGGGTTCTGGGGTTCAAAGGTGTGTACAGTCATGAACAAAAGTTTTATTGACGATTACATTAAGTTTATGCAAAGAGTCAATATATGCAGTGTTGACCTTTTTTTTTTCAAGACGTCTGCGATTGGCCCTGGCATGCTGTCAATCAAATTCTGGGCCACATCCTGACTGATGGCAGCCCATTGTTGCATAACCAATACTTGGAGTTTGTCAGAATTTTATGGGTTTTTGTTTTGTCTCCCTGCCTCTTGAGGATTGACCATAAGTTCTCATTGGGATTAAGGTCTGGGGCATTTTCTGACCACTTAGTTATCACATTTGCCTTATGGCAATGTGCTCTATCATGCTGGAAAGAGCATTGTTTGTTACCAAAATGTTTTTGGACAGTTGGGCGAAATAGCTCTCAGAGGATGCTTTTCTACCATTCTTTGTTCTTGTTCTTAGGCTAAATTGTGAGTGAGCTCACACTCCCTTGGCTGAGACACAATCCAACACATGAATGATTTCAGGATGCTTTACTGTTGGCATGACACAGGACTGATGGTAGTGCATTAAAGTAATTCATTTCTAGAAGGGCAGCAAAGAAGTCACTTCTCTCCAGGAAAAACACCAGGGACAGAATGATATTCTGCAAAAGGTACAGAGACCAGACTGCTGAGGACTGGGGGAAGGTCATTTTCTCTGATGAATCCCCTTTTCCAAATGTTTGGGGAATCCGGACAAAAGCTTGACCATAGAAGAAAAGGTGAGCGCTACCATCAGTCCTGTGTCATGCCAACAGTAAAAACACTTACGAAATGCTTGTAATTATACTTCAGTATACCAAAGTTACATCCGACAAAAATATCTAAAAGCAACCAACAAATTAATATTTGTTTCATTCTTAAAACGTTTGGCCACGGGTGTAGAGTTTGCACGTTCTCCCAATTTGCTTGGTGACATGTGGTGTAGCTGGTTGGCATTTTCAAATTGTAATAGGTGTATGTGCTTGTGCCTTGTGATGTGTTGGCACCATATCTAAGGTGTATCCTGCCTTTTGCCCAGAGTTTCCTGAGATAGGCTACTATGACACAACAGAAAATTAGCTGTTACAACCATATAGATGATGGATTTTTGTTTTTAGGTTAAACTGCAATGATGGATCAGCGGTACTGTAAGTTTCTCACCTGTCATGTGGATAGCCCAAGTTTGCGTCCCAGCACCCGTCCGAAACCCAGCCGCCAGGGTTACGGATTTTTTCCTAGTGCTTGTTCCAAGCCCTGATAAAAATAGGAGGGTTGTGTCAGGCAGGAAGGATCATGCCTCATAAATCCTGTTTCTAATGAAATGTGTGGATAACATGAAAACTGTGTGCCGTTGTGACCCTTTAATAGGAGTAGACGAAAAAAAGGAGAAGAGGTAGATGATTTGGGTTTGGGACAGACAACCCGATAAATTAAATTAGCTCTTATAATGTGTAATTTGACTGAGAAGATTTAGAATCACTACTCTGTGCAGGATTATTTTCCCAAGCCTCTTTATATTATCAGATTTGAACATATACAATTTACATCAATTTATATTTAACGCAAGCACGATTCTAATTTGATGTTTCACAAACATCACAAAACTCCAAATTTCATAAAAGACAACAAAATTACAAAACTCCGATTAGATGTTCCTGCACAGCTTTCTTGTTGATTTGAGTCTACAGAACGTTCTGAGGTTATCATCTTGTTGAAAGGTTCATCTATGTCCTTTGCTTTCTGTTAAAGACTACATAAATATTTTAATATTCTTATTAAAATATTTAATAACTTCTGAAAACAGGCTCAAAGCATCAGTGATAATTTAATGCACATCCATGACCAAAATGGACCATCACGTTTACTTCATAACTGTAGATTTAGAGAAGCAGATTCTACAGCAGTCCTAAAACACAACAACATTACACGAAAAAAAAGTCACAAAACACAACAACATTTCACAAAAAAACAACAATTTACAAAAACATTTCACAAAAAAACACGGGAAACTTTTCACAAAGCAAAAACATCTGACAAAACACAAAAACAATTTACAAAACACATTAAAAAAACACACAAAAACATTTCATAAAACAAAAACATTCCACAAAATACGATGACATTCACAAAACACAAAAGCATTTCTCAAAATACAACATTTTACAAAAAAACATTTCACAAAACACAAAAACATAAAAAAGAACATTTCAACAAACATTTAACAAAAAAAACCATTCCACAAAAACATTTATAAAAACACTAAAACATTTCACAAAACAGAAAAACATCTTAGAAAACAAAAACATTTCACAAAATACATTTCACCAAAAAACTATTCACAAAAAACACAACATTTCACAAACAGATAAGCGTTCTGCAAAACAAAAGCATTTCACAAAATTCATTTTGCAAAAATAAGCAATATTTCACAAAACAGAAAAAAAACATTTCACAAAAAATAACATTTCACAAAACACTTTTTTTTTCACAAATCAAAAAAACATCTCACAAAATAAAAATATTTTACAAAACAAAAACATTTCACAAAAGACAAAAAAAATTCCCCAAACACATTTAACAAAAAACAACGACATTTCAAAATGCTCCTTTTAAAGCTTTCTTTGTTGATTTGAGTCTATGGTATGTTCTGAGGTTATCATCTTGGGAAAAGAGTCATCAATGTTCTTTGCTTTCTGGCAAAGATGAATAAAATATTTACATGATCTTTACAATAACCCTTGAAAACAGTGCCAGTGATAATTTACTTAAATTATTTACTTAGATTCTGACAAACAGCACTCCTCTTTTTCGCTTTGTACAGTATATTGATATTTTTTACATCACTGACCATGTTAGTGCATGTATATGTGTAGTTTTTTTTTTATATTAATTAATATATTAATGCACCTTGAATTATATATATATGAAATGAAGGGAAATGAAAAGCTGAGGAGGAATTGAAAGAAACATTAACGCAGTACGATCACTCAAGTAAATTCAGTACTGCAGTAAATTCGGTGTTATGCAGGATGTGCATGAATCCATATATTATTCAGCGTCTGTTTGTTGTTCGTTGCTGCCCCACACTGGAGACACCGCTTCAGTGTTGCGATACACAGTAGAGGCTGAAGCTGAATATAATCAGCTCGGCCATCAGTGCTCATTGTTTTCCTTCATATTCTAAAATCATATTGTAAAGAAATTGTAAAGAAATAAAAAAGAAATAAATAAATGAAATGTATGAGTCTATCTGAACCTGACCAGAATGCTAATAAATAAACATTTAAACCTGATCATCCTTTATTAAAACGTTAAGATGGGTGAAGTCCGAGTATTATAAGGCTGTTGAAAGATAATTTTTTATTTTTATTTTTCAAGTTGCCCTCTAAGTGCTTGAACATGAATCTTGAACATGCTCCATATTTTTGTCTTCAGCCCACTTTTTAATTTCGCGAGTCCAGCTGTGGTGATATCAAAACACTTATCGAAAACATTTCATAAACCATGAAGTACAAAACACAACAAAAAAAAAACTCACTCACTCATTGTCTATACTGCTTTATCC